>JAXIVJ010008684.1:0-54389 GCA_036785665.1 Chirona hameri
CCGAATTTGTTTGTTTAGTTCCCCTACCCGTTAATAGGTAGGCAGGGTAAAGTAATATTGGACAGGAGTGTCCATCCTTTCCCATGTGACCCATTTACGTTAAGTATATTTCTTTCAAGTAATTATTGAGACTGCAACCACGTTGGATAACACCACTCTTTGCTGTTTTTTTTTTAAATACCCACACCTGGGTATTTTAAGCAATTGTTGTCAAGAAATCCATTGGGACCTGAAATATGTCACATATTTGGTCAAGAGATCCACTGCCTTGAATTTAATGGTTTTAGCAATTTTGAGCCTAGAATTTTAGAGATTAAAAAATAATCGTGGACAAACTGGGAGAGAATCGTATATAACTTTATAACTTTATGTACTACAGAAGTACTATATTTGTGTTTCGTAATACGCTATTGAATTCAGGATCCCGTGAAAGCATAGATCCACTTTGATCTTCTTATTTTGTCTTGGTTTATTTCCGGCTCCTCTGAGATCCGAAAACTGGTGCTGGATTTCGTCAAAATATCAACTGGTATCCAAAATCCGCTATTGCATTTTGTCGTAGGATCTGTCGAGATTCTAGACCCGTCATTGGATCCTGTGCCACGACCTTCTCGGGTTTTGAATCCGTTCAGGCACATGTTTGGTTCTAGGTCCTTAACCCTATTCCTGTCCGGCTTTGTTACGCTAAATCTGTCCGGGGGTCGACTCGCCCCCCCCCCCCCCCCTAAGATCTCGGCTCCTATGATAGCTACAATAACGAAATTAGTGGGTAGGAAGGACGTGCAGGGAACTCTCTTTTGTGTAATTAGCATGACCTTGTGTCAATATCTTCAAGGTCAAACGAGGTCAAATGTACCGAAATGTCCATATGTTTTGTTGTGAATAGCTTTCACCTATGAACGATAGAACAATGCTGCCACTATCGTGTTTCTCTCGTCAAGACGCATCGAAATATGTCAAGTTTGTCCTGGAAAGGTCAATTTGAAAATGTCACCTTAGGTCAAGGTCAAGGTGGCAAAAGTAGGTCTTGTTGCACATTTAGAAGACGCGTATTGACGAAAAACACATTGGTACCAGTTTCAGTTCTCTATCTATATCACGTCAAGAGTTATTGCCAAAAATGTTGGTAGCCGCGGATGACCTTGAAGTGACTGCGGAAATGGTGACTTGGCACTCTTTCCGGGTCGGCGCTACTTTAACATTCATTCCATCACAAACAATTCGCAGCAACAAGCATTCCGCTTGTCGCTGCGTTCGTAGTTATTGAGATATTAGCGGAAGCGAAATCAACCCTTCGTGGTTAGCACGAACTTCCGGCAGTTTTCGGGTTATAACTTTATTAGTTAGCAAGATATCGACTTAATTTTGTTGTGAACATATACTGGTATCATATATCGGAGACGTGTCAGGGATTTTTTTTGATATTTCTAAAAATGGAAATTGTATATATATGTTAACAACAACAACAACAAAAATGTTGTTTTTTCTCAAAATTTCGAAATTTAAAAAAAAAATTGGAAATTAGAGATACCCATCTGAAAGTCCTTGCTATTGTCTACTAGTGCCTCTTTTTGCTTGCATTTTTCAGAAAAATAAACCCTCTACGAGTGTTTAACCATGCAAACCTTCGGTATCAAAAACGCCCGTACATGCCTCCCAAAAAGTGCTCCTAGAGCCGCTTATGAGGCAGTTTTTTTAGGGAAAAAAATTAACGATCAGATGCGCAATGAAAAGATAGGAAAGGTTAGAATGTTTAAAGACCTTAGCTTCAATAATGAATTTGCAGCACACGAAAAACCTCCGGAGGGGCCGATTCCCCCCCCCCCCCCCCCTCCCGGACAGAATAGGGTTAAACTTGTCAAATAAGCCACTTGAATTCCATGTCAACGAGGGAACAAGATAAATTAGAGTAAACAGCAAAATCAAAGTAAATTACGAGTGAGTAAATTAGATATTATACACATAATGATATTGTATAATTCGTCATAATTGAATAGTATATTCAGACTTAAACACGGAAATTATGTCAGAATCATAAAACTATTGTACCCCTGTTAGTGCAGGCTCCTGGCTACCCCTATTAGTGGCGGGGAGGGGCGGATTCGCCCCCCCCCCCCCCCCACCCCCGAGATCTCGAGATACACCCGTCCGATTAAAAAAAACGGCGTTCGATTCCCCTCAACACGATCTACATTTCTAAAAAAATATATATAAATATTTGATAGGGTCTCGAGATCCACCGTCCGATTTTAGAAAAATAAAACGGCGTTTGATTCCCCTCAACACGATCTACATTTCTAAAAAAATATAAATATTTGACAGGGGGCAAAAAACTAACAAAATTAGAGGTATCTTTGATCCCCCACAGCTGCCATGTTTATCAACTGATTTGAACGCAACTAATGGAGATGCGATAGATATTGAATTGGGAATTGATATATGACGGTGACTTTTTAAAATTAAAAAAATCATAGGCGTTTTTAGGTCACTAAATTTGGGGGTAAAATAAATGCCATATAAAACCGTCTTTTATCTTCTGTTTTTCGATCAATGAAATAGCGCGCTATCGTGACATCGGACACAACAATTATTGAACATATTTGTATCCAAAGGCGGTGTCAAGTTAGCGAAAAAGGGAGGCAAAACATATTAAAAATAACTTCCTGTAACCTCCCTTTTCAAGTCCCTGAAACCGCCTCTACCGTACAATATTTATTATAGTTAATTAACATCAACTAATTTGCACTTTTTCAATCACCGTAAACCTAAGCAACTCCTTTATACTTCAGGTAGTTAGGAAGAAGCCGTGAAGATCGCATCTCCGTATTATCGCCAAATGTCGCCGAAAAAAACTCCAAATACCAGGCCCTGGAACCGCCTCTGTTAAGGCTAGGAACTCAAAATTTTGAATCCATATGCGGAAATCAATTGTAGGAAAAGTCCCCAAATTTCATGGTCTGCTCCCAGCCGTTCCGGAGATATCTACGAAAACCCTGAGGGTGGGGAAGAATCTGCACCCCCCCTTGCCACTAATAGGGTTAAAGGGAATAGTGCACCTTGGGAAAAGTATGTGGAATGCTGGAAAAGAGTGTCCTGATTACGGTTCTAGTATTCGTTTTTTTCGGGAAAAAGGACCAATTTGTCATGATTTGAAAAATATGTATATTACTACGTGCGACATCACAACGACTTGCGTCACCCAAATGAGTTGAGACGTCATACCGGCCAAAGTCTATCCTTGAATCATATTATGTAAATAACACTACTACAAGTAACAGCATCGTTCGTTGGTCAATTTCTGAGAATTGGACAGAACAAAATATTCATATTTTACATGCGTAAAATGTGAATGTGTGTACTATGGCGTTGCATGAGTGGAGGTTGGAGTGCGTTGCGTGAAACTGAAGTCGCACCATACATGTGCATGTGCATAAATATATTTGATATACCCATGAATGTGTTTGTGTAAATACATGTGTGGATGTGCTTCTACTGCAGCGAACATTGCAGCTACCGGTACGAATACCCATCAAAAGATGCGACTTTTCAAGACGAGTGTCGGCATTATTTTCAATTGGAAATCCAATGGGAATTGACAAAGTTATGGCCAATAATATTTCTAGCTCGTCATGAACTTATCGCAAGGCACCGTCATCCAAAAACAAACATTGTCAAAATCCAATCGATGTATTGCAGGTACCCACGACCAGCCACCCATCAAAACGTGTATTTTCACGAAGCCTCTTTTGGTAATTTTCCATTGGAAATCGGTTTAAAAATTAACCAAGTTATTTACTCAAAACCTGAAGTCACGTATATAATAGGGGAATAAATACTGGACCATTCGGTGTCGTTTTATATACCTTTGGGTGGCCCTCGCCCCCCCCCCCCCAATAGTTGAGTTCGCCCCACCCCCATCCAATGGACCCCTCGCCCCCTCCCCCCATCCCCCCCACCCTCCCCCCCCCCCTCTCCCCCCCCCACGACCCCTCCCCCCCCCACCCCCCCCCCACCCCCCCCCTAATGGTTTTGGCCGCTGGCGGATCCAAGAGGGAGCAAAGCGGCCAAGCCTCCCACACCGCTGAAATCGGCAAACAAATTTACACGTTTCCTATTTCAATAGAAAATCTAAGCAGCTTTTACTAAAAAAAAATGTGTTGAAATCACCTCTTCGTGTATAAAGAGGTGAAATTCGGGTGAATTTAATATACATGTGTGAGACTTTTGGGATTTGCTCCCCAAACCAACTCTTTTGCCTTCTGGATTCCGCCCCCCTTGTCTCTGGCCTAAGATTAGGTACCTGAAACACAGGTTTCATTCGCAGTAATTCGTGGAAACAAGCTTCGGATAATTTGTTTAGTTATACGAACCGTAGGTCATACCTAATACCACCTTCATCACATCACACGAAGAAACCGGGGGAATATCGGCGAAGTAATGCTCTCCTATGTGAAGTTTTTAGTTGTTTCCTTCTCTTGCGATCTGGAGGCATTGATTTGGAAGACGTATTTTAGCGCCGATTTGAGTTTGGGCATGTGAATAGTCTCAGTGCTGCGTGAGGCGCGTGAAATTTCCCATCGTACCCATGAGTATGAGTCATGACTGGTCACTGGAGTTTTTCGACAGTAGAGTGACAGTGTTAGAAACGGACATTACAAGTCCTCGATGGAAATATGATCGCAGGACACCGTTTTTGCGTGTCGTAGCTATAGTATATTTTTTTTTGTATAGAGGGTCTTTTGTAGAAGGTTTGTTGTCCTACCTCCCATTACCGTCTAGCTTGTACTTTATTGGGGATGGGTTCGCTTGACCTGATCCATAGGTCAGTTCTGCCTCAGGTAACGGCTGTATGTATATAACCGTGGCTTAGAATGCTCCCGGGTAAAACAAAATAAGAAAAGGTGCGCAAAGAGTCAATAATACGATGCCCGGTAGACATGAAAATGACGGTGCTCCGCGAGGACGTTTTTTATATTTCCAAAGCATCTTTGAGCGTATTCAAACAACCCTAGAAATATGGAGGATAAAGTTTGTCCCCGCATGAAATGCTGGCAATACCGCAACAGTGGTAATGCCAGTCAATGCATGACGTAAATTTCGAACGCCATTGACTTGCGGGGGGATATCGGCCCCCTGATAATCTTTCGAACCAATGAGCGCAGCGAGACGGGCAAGAAGGCCTATGGACTGACCTAAGGAAAGCTATCAATAAGACGTATTTAAATCATGCTCGATTTTGTTTTATTGGGGTCAAATATCAGGTAACGGTAAGGTCAAAGGTCAAAATCGAGGCATTTGATTGTATGGGCCATACTTTCCATCCAAAGTCTTCGATTGCGACCATTCTCACCTAAAGTGCTCTTAAAGGTAAGATACACATCCCGCATAAGCAAAACTGATAATTTTGGCAAAGGCCACGATCAAGGTCAGGTTACAAAAAGTAACTATGCGCAAACAAAAGTATACGAAACCCATGCGAACATGTTCAATGGATTATTTTACACGTATAATTCGATCGTGATAGTCATTTTTCCACCTGGCCTCATTTCAGTGAAGTTAAAACTCGTATGTAGTGACGTCACTAAATTAGCTATATCTCGATTGTTTTCTCTATCGACAAAATTGCTTCATTTATGCACAGAAGGCGTAAAGTCAGTGTAGTAGAGAAGGTATCCGAAGTTTCACGTTGATGTCGCTATTGGTTTTTGAGCTATTGCGAAAATACGTCAGGGGAGATATCCCCCCCCCCCCCCAGTCAATGTCAGGTTAGCATTGCCGTTTTACTAAAGTAAGGGTTCCAAGTAAGGCCTCGGGCCTTCTGGAGGATGCAAACCGGCCAAAAACGTTGGTTTCAGGGGTCGTCCGACAGGAGTCCAAAACTCATGAGATTTCGTCTGTTTTTGCATTATGAATTGATTAAATAATACTCTCTTTTGTACAAGTTGCCTAGAATTTCTTTATAATGTGTAAAGCCATGACGCTAATAGGCTCCCCTTGGATCCGTCTCTATTCGTCCCCCCCCCCAATCGTTTTCAAAAATCGACACCGCTGATACTGGATGTGCTTCTACTGCAGCGAACATTTCAGTTATAGGTACGAACCACCCATTAAAAGATGTGCCTTTTCAAGACGGGTGTCGTAATTATTTTCAATTGGAATCCAATGGAAATTGACAAAGTTATGGCCAATAATATGTCTAGCTCGTCATGAACTTATCGCAAGGCACCGTCAACCAAAAACAAACATTGTCAAAATTGAATCGGCATATTGTAGGTACCGCGACCAGCCACCCATCAAAACATGCGTATTGTCACGAAGCATCCTTTGGTAATTTTCAATTAGAAGCCGGTTAAAAATTGACGAAATGATTTACTTAGAACCTAGTCACATGATGTTTCAGATTTGTCGTGTTTACCTTGGACCACAACAGCGGCGACAGCGCAATCTAGACAAATCAGCTTCGTGAAACGGATTTTGAACCAATGGCTACGCCAGACGAGGAACGAGCCTTCCTTGCAATTATGTTACCAAACACATGATGCGTTTCGGTGGCGGTCGGTTATTATAGAGTTCAGTGCGGTCGGTTCAAATAGCGAAAACGAAGTTCGGTAGAAATACTAATGACGTATGCGAAACGTCACGAGATTTGTCCCTTTAAAATATAACCAAATATACCCAACGATGTTTGCGTTGAAACTCAGCAACTAGGTCGTTTTGGAAGGGAAAAATTCTGATTTGGAGATTTCTCAGTACTCCCGACAATCTGGCTATCTCAGTTAAGAACTAATGTTAAAGGTTCACTATTCCCTAGACTTAAGGCGTATCGCACTTTCCCCACAATACCTGCTGCGGTTATCACAACAAGCTATAATCCATGAATTCTGTCTCGACGCACCCGTCATAAACTCGATGATGGTGCAACTACGTCATGGTGCGCTCGCGTGTCGCAAGACTTAACCGCTCAGGCGTCAGACTAAACGGATTCAAACGATGACACCTGCGATACATGGAGGATCGTGCTCGGACAGAACCACTTGCGGAAAATCCGACTCGTCAGTGACGTTTGCCAGCGGAAGTAGACCGCACCCAGGGGAAGGGAGGACTGGAGCGCCGGGTGGCTCGTCCTTTCCCACGCACACACAGCATCCACACCGGAACCGTAAGAGCTTCATAAATGCTTCATAAATAGCAATCACAACGTACGGACGTATCCATAATATTTGGTTCTAAAAAGTTCAAACATTTGTTTCAAGTAGGTAATGTCACAAGTCAACACTGTGTCAATATAATGAGCGTCTTTTTTATAATCTCCGAATCTGCTGGTGTGAAATGTCAAGTCTGCGTTTCGATCTCATTTTAATGTCACTAATCATCTTGTGTGATATATATTTATATTGCTAAATGAGTATGTTTCTGCTCCTGTCTGTTTGCGTACACATCAGTGGCTCATGTGTTTGTGTGATTGTGATTGTTTGTCAACAGGGTTTGGCCGCTGGCCTGTCTCGCCGGTCTGTGTGTGTCTGTGTGTGTGCGTGTGTTGGGAAGGACGGGGTCCGAACTATGTCAACAGTCAGGTCCCGGGGCGGTGTCGGCCGTCCCCTCGGAGCCCGACAGCGCGCCGTATGGCCCCGGCTAACCCGTCATTACCCCCAGTCGAGTCCAATCAATGGCGTGCCGCGGATTCCTGGTCCAGAAGAGACAAAGACGGGGCAGCTCACCGTAATCAGGCCCAGCGCCGGCCGCCTGACACACACACACACACACACACACACACACACACACACACACACACACACACACACACACACACACACACACACACACACACACACACACACACACACACACACACACACACACACACACACACACACACACACACACACACACACACACACACACACACACACACACACACACACACACACACACACACACACACACACACACACACACACACACACACACACACACACACACACACACACACACACACACACACACACACACACACACACACACACACACACACACACACACACACACACACACACACACACACACACACACACACACACACACACACACACACACACACACACACACACACACACACACACACACACACACACACACACACACACACACACACACACACACACACACACACACACACACACACACACACACACACACACACACACACAACCACACACACACACACACACACACACACACACACACACACACACACACAACACACACACACACACACACACACACACACACACACACACACACCACACACACACACACACACACACACACACACACACACACACACACACACACACACACACACACACACACACACACACACACACACACACACACA
Organism: Chirona hameri; assembly: GCA_036785665.1. NCBI lineage: Eukaryota > Metazoa > Arthropoda > Thecostraca > Balanomorpha > Balanidae > Chirona > Chirona hameri. The sequence goes on from JAXIVJ010008684.1 coordinate 8,396, forward strand.
CACACACACACACACACACACACACACACACACACACACACACACACACACACACACACACACACACACACACACACACACACACACACACACACACACACACACACACACACACACACACACACACACACACACACACACACACACACACACACACACACACACACACACACACACACACACACACACACACACACACACACACACACACACACACACACACACACACACACACACACACACACACACACACACACACACACACACACACACACACACACACACACACACACACACACACACACACACACACACACACACACACACACACACACACACACACACACACACACACACACACACACACACACACACACACACACACACACACACACACACACACACACACACACACACACACACACACACACACACACACACACACACACACACACACACACACACACACACACACACACACACACACACACACACACACACACACACACACACACACACACACACACACACACACACACACACACACACACACACACACACACACACACACACACACACACACACACACACACACACACACACACACACACACACACACACACACACACACACACACACACACACACACACACACACACACACACACACACACACACACACACACACACACACACACACACACACACACACACACACACACACACACACACACACACACACACACACACACACACACACACACACACACACACACACACACACACACACACACACACACACACACACACACACACACACACACACACACACACACACACACACACACACACACACACACACACACACACACACACACACACACACACACACACACACACACACACACACACACACACACACACACCACACACACACACACACACACACACACACACACACACACACACACACACACACACACACACACACACACACACACACACACACACACACACACACAACACACACACACACACACACACACACACACACACACACACACACACACACACACACACACACACACACACACACACACACACACACACACACACACACACACACACACACACACACACACACACACACACACACACACACACACACACACACACACACACACACACACACACACACACACACACACACACACACACACACACACACACACACACACACACACACACACACACACACACACACACACACACACACACACACACACACACACACACACACACACACACACACACACACACACACACACACACACACACACACACACACACACACACACACACACACACACACACACACACACACACACACACACACACACACACACACACACACACACACACACACACACACACACACACACACACACACACACACACACACACACACACACACACACACACACACACACACACACACACACACACACACACACACACACACACACACACACACACACACACACACACACACACACACACACACACACACACACACACACACACACACACACACACACACACACACACACACACACACACACACACACACACACACACACACACACACACACACACACACACACACACACACACACACACACACACACACACACACACACACACACACACACACACACACACACACACACACACACACACACACACACACACACACACACACACACACACACACACACACACACACACACACACACACACACACACACACACACACACACACACACACACACACACACACACACACACACACACACACACACACACACACACACACACACACACACACACACACACACACACACACACACACACACACACACACACACACACACACACACACACACACACACACACACACACACACACACACACACACACACACACACACACACACACACACACACACACACACACACACACACACACACACACACACACACACACACACACACACACACACACACACACACACACACACACACACACACACACACACACACACACACACACACACACACACACACACACACACACACACACACACACACACACACACACACACACACACACACACACACACACACACACACACACACACCACACACACACACACACACACACACACACACACACACACACACACACACACACACACACACACACACACACACAACACACACACACACACACACACACACACACACACACACACACACACCACACACACACACACACACACACACACACACACACACACACACACACACACACACACACACACACACACACACACACACACACACACACACACACACACACACACACACACACACACACACACACACACACACACACACACACACACACACACACACACACACACACACACACACCACACACACACACACACACACACACACACACACACACACACACACACACACACACACACACACACACACACACACACACACACACACACACACACACACACACACACACACACACACACACACACACACACACACACACACACACACACACACACACACACACACACACACACACACACACACACACACACACACACACACACACACACACACACACACACACACACACACACACACACACACACACACACACACACACACACACACACACACACACACACACACACACACACACACACACACACACACACACACACACACACACACACACACACACACACACACACACACACACACACACACACACACACACACACACACACACACACACACACACACACACACACACACACACACACACACACACACACACACACACACACACACACACACACACACACACACACACACACACACACACACACACACACACACACACACACACACACACACACACACACACACACACACACACACACACACACACACACACACACACACACACACACACACACACACACACACACACACACACACACACACACACACACACACACACACACACACACACACACACACACACACACACACACACACACACACACACACACACACACACACACACACACACACACACACACACACACACACACACACACACACACACACACACACACACACACACACACACACACACACACACACACACACACACACACACACACACACACACACACACACACACACACACACACACACACACACACACACACACACACACACACACACACACACACACACACACACACACACACACACACACACACACACACACACACACACACACACACACACACACACACACACACACACACACACACACACACACACACACACACACACACACACACACACACACACACACACACACACACACACACACACACACACACACACACACACACACACACACACACACACACACACACACACACACACACACACACACACACACACACACACACACACACACACACACACACACACACACACACACACACACACACACACACACACACACACACACACACACACACACACACACACACACACACACACACACACACACACACACACACACACACACACACACACACACACACACACACACACACACACACACACACACACACACACACACACACACACACACACACACACACACACACACACACACACACACACACACACACACACACACACACACACACACACACACACACACACACACACACACACACACACACACACACACACACACACACACACACACACACACACACACACACACACACACACACACACACACACACACACACACACACACACACACACACACACACACACACACACACACACACACACCACACACACACACACACACACACACACACACACACACACACACACACACACACACACACACACACACACACACACACACACACACACACACACACACACACACACACACACACACACACACACACACACACACACACACACACACACACACACACACACACACACACACACACACACACACACACACACACACACACACACACACACACACACACACACACACACACACACACACACACACACACACACACACACACACACACACACACACACACACACACACACACACACACAACACGACACACGACACACCGACACACCGACACACCGACACACCGACACACCGACACACCGACACAGGCCGACACACCGACACACCCGACACACCGACACACCGACACACCGACACACCGACACACCGACACACCGACACACCGACACACCGACACACCGACACACCGACACACCGACACACCGACACACCGACACACCGACACACCGACACACCGACACACCGACACACCGACACACCGACACACCGACACACCGACACACCGACACACCGACACACCGACACACCGACACACCGACACACCGACACACCGACACACCGACACACCGACACACCGACACACCGACACACCGACACACCGACACACCGACACACCGACACACCGACACACCGACACACCGACACACCGACACACCGACACACCGACACACCGACACACCGACACACCGACACACCGACCGACACACCGACACACCGACACACCGACACACCGACACACCGACACACCGACACACCGACACACCGACACACCGACACACCGACACACCGACACACCGACACACCGACACACCGACACACCGACACACCGACACACCGACACACCGACACACCGACACACCGACACACCGACACACCGACACACCGACACACCGACACACCGACACACCGACACACCGACACACCGACACACCGACACACCGACACACCGACACACCGACACACCGACACACCGACACACCGACACACCGACACACCGACACACCGACACACCGACACACCGACACACCGACACACCGACACACCGACACACCGACACACCGAGCACACTGACCGACACACCGACACACCGACACACCGACACACCGACACACCGACACACCGACACACCGACACACCGACACACCGACACACCGACACACCGACACACCGACACACCGACACACCGACACACCGACACGACACGACACACCGACACACCGACACACCGACACACCGACACACCGACACACCGACACACCGACACACCGACACACCGACACACCGACACACCGACACACCGACACACCGACACACCGACACACCGACACACCGACACACCGACACACCGACACACCGACACACCGACACACCGACACACCGACACACCGACACACCCGACACACCGACACACCGACACACCGACACACCGACACACCGACACACCGACACACCGACACACCGACACACCGACACACCGACACACCGACACACCGACACACCGACACACCGACACACCGACACACCGACACACCGACACACCGACACACCGACACCACCGACACACCGACACACCGACACACCGACACACCGACACACCGACACACCGACACACCGACACACCGACACACCACCGACACACCGACACACCGACACACCGACACACCGACACACCGACACACCGACACACCGACACACGACACACCGACACACCGACACACCGACACACCGACACACCGACACACCGACACACCGACACACCGACACACCGACACACCGACACACCGACACACCACACCGACACACCGACACACCGACACACCGACACACCGACACACCGACGACACCGACACACCGACACACCGACACACACCGACACACCGACACACCGACACACCGACACACCGACACACCGACACACGACACACCGACACACCGACACACCGACACACGACACACCGACACACCGACACACGACACACCGACACACCGACACACCGACACACCGACACACCGACACACCGACACACGACACACCGACACACCGACACACCGACACACCGACACACCGACACACCGACACACCGACACACCGACACACCGACACACCGACACACCGACACACCCGACACACCGACACACCGACACACCGACACACCGACACACGACACACCGACACACGACACACCGACACACCGACACACCGACACACCGACACACCGACACACCGACACACACCGACACACACCGACACACCGACACACCGACACACCGACACACCGACACACCGACGACACACGACACACCGACACACCGACACTACACACCGACACACCGACACACCGACACACCGACACACGCACCGACACACCGACACACCGACACACCGACACACCGACACACCGACACACCGACACACCGACACACCGACACACCGACACACCGACACACCGGACACACCGACACACCGACACACCGACACACCGACACACCGACACACAACCGGACAACACCGACACACCGACACACCGACACACCGACACACCGACACACCGACACACCGACACACCGACACACCGACACACCGACACACCGACACACCGACACACCGACACACCGACACACCGACACACCGACACACCGACACACCGACACACCGACACACCGACACACCGACACACCGACACACCGACACACCGACGACACCGACCGACACACCGACACACCGACACACCGACACACCGACACGCACCGACACACGCACGCACGCACGCACGCACGCACGCACGCACGCACGCACGCACGCACGCACGCACGCACGCACGCACGCACGCACGCACGCACGCACGCACGCACGCACGCACGCACGCACGCACGCACGCACGCACGCACGCACGCACGCACGCACGCACGCACGCACGCACGCACGCACGCACGCACGCACGCACGCACGCACGCACGCACGCACGCACGCACGCACGCACGCACGCACGCACGCACGCACGCACGCACGCACGCACGCACGCACGCACGCACGCACGCACGCACGCACGCACGCACGCACGCACGCACGCACGCACGCACGCACGCACGCACGCACGCACGCACGCACGCACGCACGCACGCACGCACGCACGCACGCACGCACGCACGCACGCACGCACGCACGCACGCACGCACGCACGCACGCACGCACGCACGCACGCACGCACGCACGCACGCACGCACGCACGCACGCACGCACGCACGCACGCACGCACGCACGCACGCACGCACGCACGCACGCACGCACGCACGCACGCAGCACGTACAACACAGCACGCAAAACACAAGTCGCAGCACATGCCATGCAACGCACACAGCCCACAGCGCGCACAAGATAGGTGGACCATGGGAATGCCCTTGCAATTCGCTTGTTGAAATGAACTCATGATCATGAGATACGCTTTAAAATGAATGGTAGTTACTAGTTAGATATGGAGACCTGTTAAGGAAATAGGCATGAGCTAATGGTATAGCGCATAATGTATATTTGCTTATGTTTGTATCTCGCATCTCGGATCGTATGTTCATGTTAGACGTAATGAAATGTTACGTGTGAATGAAACTCACTGAAGGGTTTGGGCCAGAGGTGCAGCCAGGGGGGCAAGGGGGGCAATTGCCCCCCCCCCCCCCCCCCCCCGCTTACGGGTCACAGGGGGCCCACCGAGATTAGCCCAGATACAATTTGCAATAGCTAAATGGCTTTCAAAAAGCCACAGAGGAGCCCTCAAACCAGGCAAGGGTCACTCTGGTGCTTGCCAAGGGCCCTCAGACACTGAAGGGCTTTCAAAGCCAGCCCAGGGGGCCTCTTGGGCATGTCCAGGGACCCATTGAGCCCACCAAGGGGCCAAAAAACTGTCCAGGGGCCTCTCGAGCATGTCCAGGGGCCCATTGAGCCCACTTAACCCTATTCCCTGCGGGCGGCCAGAATTACGTTAACCTGCGGGGGACAGATTCTACCCCCCACCCCCCCCCCCCCCCCCCCCCCCAGAGATCTCGAGAACCGCTCGGTCGATTTCGATGGGAAAGCACCATTCGATGCTTCATGACAATATCTCTTTTTGGACCCCGACATTTTTGTTTTGTTTAAAAATGGGGGGCCAGGGGGCAAAAAAATCCGAAAATTTGGGGTGTTTTTTGAAAGGTCATTGCAGCCATGTGTCTCGACCGATTGTCATGCCCCAAACGTTTCTGAGCTTAAAATGTACTGGTCTTTAATATGTCAAAAGACAACAAAAAAATCATAGGCGTATTCAGGGAATGTAAAATGGGGGGATTTTCTGGAGAAAAAAAAATATATGTGCTGTTCGTGATTGTTTGGGACGACATGAACGTCACATGTGGGCATTATATGCTGTAATTTGTTAAATTGAAATATTGCGCATAGGCGGATCCTAGGAAAAAACATGGGGGGCACCATGCGAGTAACGCTTTTATCATCTTACTAATTTGAAGTTGGACCTAATTTAAGGGTGGGTATCGCCTCCCATTTTTTTTCTCCTGAGTGCTCCTCTGCTCTAAAAAAAATATGTACAATCCCAGTATCTATGATGCATATTGCATTGAAATTGTTTCTGACGCATGTATTGCACTGCAAACTACGAAGGAAGTATGCGCCGCAAAACCGCATTCGTATCACCCTCCCCAAAACAGGAGCCTGGATCCGCCTCTGCTGGACCGATTTTTTTCCAAATTGACACAACACGCGCCATTCAATTTTGGGAAAAGTCACAAAGTTTCAAGACGCTAGGCCTAACGGTTTAGAAGCGACAAGTCAAAAACTACCGGGGGCAGAATCTGCCCCCCCCGCAGGGAATAGGGTTAAGGGCGCAAAAACATGCCCAGGAATCTTTCGGGCATGCCCTGGGGTCCATTGAGCCCACTCAGGTGCCCCCCAAAAACAAACTACACAGGGGCCTCTAGAGCATGTCCACTTGTCCAGGGGCCAATTGAGCCCACCCACGGTCCAACAAACCTGCCCAGTGGCCTCTCGAGCATGTCCAGGGGCCCATTGAGTATGTTCAGGGGCCTCTCAAGCCTGCCCAGGGGCCCATTATAGTTTGTTTGGGGGCCTCTCGAACCTGCCCAGGGGCCCATTATAGTTTTCCCAGGGTCCCATGGAGTCTGTTCAGGGGCCCCTCGAACCTGCCCAGGGGCCATTAGAGCCTGCCCAGAGACCTCTCGAGTTTGCCCAGGGGCCCATTTGAGTCTGTTCAGGGGCCTCTCGAACCTGCCCAGGGGCCTATCGAGCTTGTCCAGGGGCCCATTGAGTCTGTGCAAGGGCCTCTTGAACCTGCCCAGGGACCATTAGAGTCTGTTCAGGGGCCTCTCGAGCTTTCCCAATGGTCCATTGATCCTGTTCAGGGGCCTCTCGAGCTTGCCCAGTGGGCATTGAGTCTGTTCAAGGGTCTCTTGAACCTGCCTAGGGGCCATTAGAGTCTGTCCAGGGGCATCTCGAGCTTTCCCAATGGTCCATTGATCCTGTTCAGTGGCCTCTCGAACCTGCCCAGGGGCTATTAAAGTTTGTTCAGGGGCCTCTCGAGCTTATCCAGAGGGCCATTGAGTCTGTGAACGGGACCCTCGAGCCTGCCCAGGGGTTCCTAGCCGTCGCCTGAAGCGCCTGCTGGGGCGCCTCCTAGCCGTGGTCGGTGCGGTCATAATGAGCGGTAATGTGCTGTATTCTGACCCACCTGGTGCAATGTTTTCTTGGGTTTAAAATAGTAATTTGATAAGTCTAATGCATTTTTTGAATTCGGGGTGGGGGGGTGGTGGTAGTACAAAGCATTTTTTTCCAAAACAATCCTCTCAGGAGAGTGTGTGCTGCAATATTTATCAGCCAGGGGGCGTCGCCGACGGGATGGTCGGGGGGTCTGGGCAGACTCCCCCACTCTTAGAAGGCGGGGGTAAACCCCCCACTTTTTTGCGGGGAAAATGAACAATTTATCGTTAAAAAATCCCTTTGCAGCAGTCAAAATCCAGCTAGTGTAAAAAAATAGACTATTTCGCGCCGCTTCGCGTCATGACACAAGTTTCGCAATTGCTTATACAAATTTGGAAAATGGTGAAAATAATTTCATTGAGTGTCTGGCAGAGGCTCTCCATGGCGGTAATTGCTGGCCCCAGGGCCCATTCCCTTCATAAAATATTAACTTTCAAGTTCCAAGCAGGCTACATGTTTAGCTAGTCTGCCGAGCAGAGTTCGTCATAGGCTGGGCCTGGGCTGGGCCTGGGCCTGGGCTGGGCCTGGGCTGGGCCTGGGCTGGGCCTGGGCTGGGCCTGGGCTGGGCCTGGGCTGGGCCTGGGCTGGGCCTGGGCTGGGCCTGGGCTGGGCCTGGGCTGGGCCTGGGCTGGGCCTGGGCTGGGCCTGGGCTGGACCTGGGCTGGACCTGGGCTGGGCCTGGGCTGGGCCTGGGCTGGGCCTGGGCTGGGCCTGGGCTGGGCCTGGGCTGGGCCTGGGCCGGGCCTCAACTTTAAGGAAATCGCTGGGCTCTGGATGGGCCTGAGCCTGACAATTTTGAAGTAATGCGCGCGTCGCACAAGCACAAGCGTCGCACAGGCAGAGCTCAGAAATATGTTAACCAGCAGTTCACTTACACAGCAACACACTGTTGCTGTGGCTGTGGATGTTTATTTTTTTGGTTAGTAAATATGCTAGGATAACGATTGCAAATTTTGTGAAAATAATGATATACTGAATCTGAACGGGCCGGACTGGGCCTTGGGCCTCAATATTATTAATTTGACCGGGCCTGGGCCGGGCCGGGCTGGAGGTTGGTGGGCCCGTGACGAACACTGCTGCCGAGTTCCGAAAAAGGCGACGCGAACGCAAAGACGAGGAGATCGGCACCCGGAAGCTGCTCCAGCGGTGCCCAATTTGTTGGACCGAAGAGATAATTAATGGTGGGAACAGGCCAGGACCATCTCCCCAAGCCATCTCCCCCCCCCCCCCCCCCCCCAGGCTCCTCCAGATCTACAGGGACCATTTATGCGCGGAAGAGTCGTTCTACCTCTTGCTGCTTTCAAACCATTTGCACTGATAGGTACCAGTTGTTTGTTACAGTTCGGTACATATGTATACAGTTATTATTAGCATATGTACTATTGAGCGCTGACTGCCACCGGTCATCGTGATTTACTATCCGAGGCTAATGTATATGAAAAACTACCTTCATGTTAATATTTGTCATCATACCGAGATGCGCAACCAGGAAAAGAGGTTACCTATCACGGTCTGGTTTGGCTCCACTCACGGTCTGGTTTCAATATTAAAATTTCGTTTTCCAGGACCTAACATTAAAATTGTCACGCCACTTCGCGGCGTCACATCAGTAGTCATCGTCATAACGAAGCCCTAGTCATCGTCATCGGTTCGCCGTAACGCTGAATTGAATTAATAGCATTTTTAGCTGCTTATCCTCTACAAGGTCCACCGCCTATATTTATCGGCTTTATCAGGCAAACTCGTAAAAATTGTGCGCTGTTTCGCGGCGCTAACAAACAAGTACCTACCTACTATAACATGCAAATCCACATAAAAAAATGCTGCAAAGGCTTAAATACACGTATAAAAATGGGGGTACATTTTTTCGTTATTTCAACCGCCCTCACACTCAAAAGCCGACCCCCACCTGTTGTCAGCTAAGATAGGTTTTCTCTCCTGTACGTAACAATAAAAATGAGTAATGCGTTCAGTACAATGCCTGCTGAAGGTCCTGGTCCAATCCAGCTCATCAAAAGTAGACGAAGAAAATTGTTTTAAAAAAACGGGGGCCTCACAAAATAAAGTGGCCGAAATCCGTAGAGTTTGTCATATCCAGGGGTATTTGTTTGGGGTGGGGGGGGGGGGCCTCTCCCAGGGGCTTCCCCCTCCCCCCCCCTTCCTGAAGGTCTGGCTGCGCCCCTGGTTTGGGCTGATCGCCATTGGTGGCATCCCAAAGTCGGGAAATCCGCGAGCGTCTTTCTATCGAAGCTAGCTGGTGAATAGGCAGTGAAGGGAATGGATGTTTTCAAGATTGTAAGAGCATGGTAGCTTCTGTCACTGAACAATGTCTTAGGAACTCCCACAGGAAAAATGGCATGCGGTTAGCACTGGACCGCTTCTGGGAGCCTTGGGAATTAGGATACCGGTGGCATAGGCTGAGCTATACATAATACATCAGTCACATCATATGTATTAACACTGGGTCTCCACAGATATGCAGTCGATAAAATGATTCACTACAACACCACACCACGCGTGGACATGATTTCGCAACGAAGGTGAAGTTGATTGTGCCTCTGGTGGTCGGTGGAAGCAAAATTAATGCAGCTTTTGTCTGTATTCCGCTAACCACGGCTTAAACCAAACGTTCACGTGATTATAAGTTGCAGAGGTATTCAGATCGTCTTCCTCCGGTTTCCCTTTCACCCAGTTGAGTTAGCTGAACATCTGGAGGATATGGGTATTTTGGACTATCATTTATGAGTTACTGAGACTTCATACGTTGGAATAATCACCGCGCCTTCAAATATGTTTGTATTTATCTGAAATGAAGCATGCAACGTACATAGTTGAATCAGCAATGCATTGAATGCAATAGCTTCGGCGAAATAGGTTTTACCAAACGTTAAAACCTGCGCATCAAGTGCTGTTCTCCCAACATTAGTCAACCAATTCCAGATTCAATCGCTGGAAGAAGAAGAAAAAAACGGTAGACGTCTTTGGTGATAAAGAAATAAATTTGATTCATTGGTGGCTGACTTTCGACTGTCACTTCTGCTGGCCCCGGACATGTGCTCCACACTTACCAGTCAGTCCGGGTGAAGTGAACCACGCGGAGACGCTGGTGCGGGCCGGGGGGAGTGCCACTGTACGTGACCGGGGTCGCTTTCTCGCTGACCTGGAGCCTGAGCCGGACCTGGACCTGGTCCGGGGCGGCGCCGGGAGCGGCCGGGCCGCTTCGATTCCAGAGCGGAAATAGCTGGACGGTGTGGACAGTCAGAGCGGTTATTAGAGATATCAAGGACGTTCCAACGCCGAACGGCGCGAGTCTAAAGAGCCGATCGGCCACTGTGCGGGAAGGTGCAACGCTGAACCGGACCTGACCAGTGTTTGGCGGGGCCTGTTTTCACTTAATGTTCAGCAGCGCCTGTTCAGCGCAGGCTTTTCCAGTCGTCAGCAGAGCGTGTTCAGTGTTCTTTAGAGCGTGTTCAGTGTTCTTTAGAGCGTGTTCAGTGTTCTGTAGAGCCTGTTCGGTGTTTCTGGAGCGGCTATTCCGCGTTCTGTCATCACCGGTGGCCGCCGGGCGCTGGAGGTTCCCATGACCCCCAGTGATCGTTCTGCGATCAGCGCCCCCAAACAATGGGCCTCTCCCGGGCCAGCGCCGCCGGTGGCGGTGGCGGTGGCCGCCACTGGAGCTGGGAATCCAGCGCCGCTCCGCTCAGCAGTCCGCCGCCACGGAGAATGGAATGTCGAGCCGCCGGCACCCACCGGCCAATTAGAGGCGACACAACCACCCCTTCCAACCAGCCAACCGGGACGATTACAGATGCAAACGGTACGGGACGGCGCCCTTCCCGGCTGGCCTCACCCTGCCCCGACTGACCGGCTAACCTGTCTGTAATTGGAGGTGCTCTGAGGTCTAATGAACTATCTGTGCTGCCGCGTACCCGGGCAGTCGGCTGACAGTGAGAACTCATGACACGGTCTGCCACACCGTATCAGCACCTGTACGATCGTCGACAGTCGACACACGGCCGTCGGCGGTGCCCAGTCAGGTGTACCCCTCTGCGGCGCAGACCTGAGAGCGAGACATGATGTCACGGCTGGCCAGTGAGCAGTGAGCAGTGAGCAGTGAGCGGGTGGGGTGGGGCTCGTGGCCGGCCGGCGGGGACTGTGGCGCGCGCGGAACGTCGCTCCTCAGTCGGCTGCAACTGGCCGGCTGCATTCCGACTTCCCTCAGCCGATTTTATGCCGCTGAATACCGGGCAAATATCATGAGTGCCTGCCGGCACCTCGGAGTTATTTCTAGCCGCTGCCCTCCCATTTACATCGGAATGCAGTGTCAAAACCAACCCACTACTTAGAAGAGATGTATGAACGTATTAGCTGTTGAGTCCGTTGGGGTACAGTCGAGCTTCTCCAAATCACACTTCTCATATCCTAGCTTCACGAGTGATGTTATGTTTTATAACCAGGACATACGCTAACGTCTCAGCCCTTGGCGCCTTATTTCCTAATCTGACCTAGCGGAAGTGAAAATGGGTTCCCCATTTACTGGAAGTTGTAGCTGCCAGACACCCTACTCGCATTTGGCATCGGCTCCGATCTGACCACGTCGTGCTGGGCTCGGAGCTGTATGTGATGAAGTGTCTGTGGTCAGACCCGCCAGCAGACCCGAACGCTCAGCCAAACAACACATCCGAATTCCTGCCGGCGTCAGCGGCGGCGGCGGCGGCGGCGGCGGCGGCGGCGACGGCGGCGGCGGCGGCGGCGGCAGGGCGCGGCGGCCGTATCTGTGTGGTAGGACCGGGTCTCGTTCTCCCACTGATTAATCTGGACAAACAGCGTTAATCCGTCAGAAGGAGGCGGGCCGACGCGGCACCGCGGCGCCAAGCCCTCCGTGGGGCACCGGAAGGCATTAGTGTGTGGGCGATTAGAACCACGGCGCCGTGCTTGTAATGTGTACAACACACGGTACTTAGCGCATCATTCATGAGCGGAGCTCTACTGTTACTTGCTACATGTTACCGGCTCTACTGTCGTAGCATTGGACATGCTGTCAACGATGTTAATGACATACGATAGTCATCACATTTGCACAGTGCAAACCAGAGATCGTGAGAGATCTAATGTTATCTTGCGACAAACAATGATGACCCATTGTGTGTCAATTGATCCGCCTGGTCACTGGTGCAGTGACCAGGCGGATCAATGTTTGCGTCACGTATTACACCATCCGGAGCACAGAAGCAGGGCGGCCGAAGCGTGCCATCGCCCCAAACCACCCATCTTCCGAAACACCCCGGCGCCCCACGCCCTCTGGCACCCACCGGAACGCTGCCTACTGGGCCGGGTTTTACGCCGGCCCGCTGCCCGCCATTCATTCGGCGAACACTGCGCCACCCGTCCCCGTCCGGCGACCAGCCGGGCCGCGCCTCCGGGAGCCGGCGGTCCGCTCACCGAACAGTGCACACAGGGAGCGCACACTGCACACGCCGTTCAGCACCAGTGTGCACGCGGACTGATACGAGGAAGCGTCCGTACACCCCGACCGGGCCCCACACTGTGACCAGGTGGCCGACTGGTCGGCGGCAGTGGGGTATGTGATGGTGAGGTCTGTGTTTTGGTTCTGGTAGGTGACAGTGGGGTCTGGGCGGTGGTAGTGGGGTCTGGGCGGCGGCAGTGGGGTCTGGTAGGTGACAGTGGGGTATGTGATGGTGAGGTCTGTGTTTTGGTTCTGGTAGGTGACAGTGGGGTCTGGGCGGTGGTAGTGGGCTCTGGTCGGCGGCAGTGGGGTCTGGTAGGTGACAGTGGGGTCTGTGATGGTGAGGTCTGTGTCGGGTCTGGGCGGTGGCAGTGGGTTCTGGTTGGTGGCAGTGGGGTCTGGTCGGTGGCAGTGGGGTCTGTGCCGGGTCTGGTTGGTGGCGGTGGGGTCTGTGCCGGGTCTGGTTGGTGGCAGTGAGGTCTGTGCCGGGTCTGGTTGGTGGCGGTGGGGTCTGTGCCGGGTCTGGTTGGTGGCAGTGGGGTCTGTGCCGGGTCTGGTTGGTGGCGGTGGGGTCTGTGCCGGGTCTGGTTGGTGGCGGTGGGGTCTGTGCCGGGTCTGGTTGGTGGCAGTGGGGTCTGTGCCGGATCTGGTTGGTGGCGGTGGGGTCTGTGCCGGGTCTGGTCGGTGGCAGTGGGGTCTGTGCCGGGTCTGGTTGGTGACATTGTGGTCTGTGCCGGGTATGGTTGGTGGCAGTGGGGTATGTGCCGGGTCTGGTTGGTGGCGGTGGGGTCTGTGCCGGGTCTGGTTGGTGGCGGTGGGGTCTGTGCCGGGTCTGGTTGGTGGCAGTGGGGTATGTGCCGGGTCTGGTTGGTGGCGATGGGGTCTGTGCCGGGTCTGGTTGGTGGCGGTGGGGTCTGGTTGAGTACAGCAATGCAGCAGGGTCTGCCCAGGCTGTATGATCGGTGGCAGTGGGGTCTGTGCCGGGTCTGGTTGGTGACATTGTGGTCTGTGCCGGGTCTGGTTGGTGACATTGTGGTCTGTGCCTGGTCTGGTTGGTGGCAGTGGGGCCTGGTTGAGTACAGCAATGCAGCAGGGTCTGCCCAGGCTGTATGATCGGTGGCAGTGGGGTCTGTGCCGGGTCTGGTTGGTGGCAGTGGGGTCTGGTTGAGTACAGCAATGCAGCAGGATCTGCCCAGGCTGTATGATCGGTGGCAGTGGAGTCTGTGCTGGCCCAGTGGAACATTACGTGTCGAGGCCCACTGACGTCAGGTTCGTCTGGGAAGTTTGTCAACAGATGCGGGGGGCATGGTCGGTAATTGTGCGGAACGTGTGGAGTGTGGCCACGTTCTCCGTATGTTGTGCACCGAAGTAATGCGGTGGGGAAGGCTGACGACTTGATCATGTCGCTGGGAACACGCTGGGGAACACAGTACTGCGCTTCCGTCGAGTTGAAGACCCAGTGTCTGGTGTTGTCGGTATGTGACTGTTTATCTGTCATTTTTCCGTCGCACAGTTCCACCAAGAAAACAGGATGGAGTGTTCTGCTAATTGCTATACATACAAACCATGCGTTGGGCTTGTAACATCGTTAGGATATGGGGGAAGCTGATGCAGTAGAAACATATTGGGATTATTGTAATTGTGAAAAGATGCGTAAATATGCGTTAATGAGCAGGTAAAACCTGTCAATGTCTGATCTTAAGACTTAATTCATGACAGTTTAATAGTTCCCCCACAGTTTCATTTTGTATCACAATTATTGTTTGGACCATTTTCCTAAGTTTAAGATAGTTTTACCCTGGTTATACTGGCATTTATGTCAGGGTTTTAGTTATATTTTATTCGTCTAGCATCACAAAATATTCCTAACACAAATTTAGAATGGGAAAAGGTCTCCAGTTGCTTGGTGTTTCGCTCCTCTATCGGTCGTCTATCTGCGATGTCAGGAGCCATGTTTCAGGGTAACCATGGTTACCCTGAACCATGTCAATATTGACCCGTTCCTCCTCCCTATTCAGCCCTTCTCTGACGGAGACTGGGCGATAAACAGGTGAGGGTCCGTCCCGGCCGCCCCGGCTGACCCTTTTGATTGTGCCGGCCAGGCCTGCTGTGCGGTGTGATGGCGGCCGAGATAGGGCGGCCCGCCCCCGCCCGCCCCGCTCCCGCCGCCCCACCGCCGCGGCTACGACCTTGCCCGAGGTTGTTCTGAGAATCGCGCGCGCTCGCGCTGGCCGGGCGCCAAGCCTTTGGCGGGAGCGCGACGCACGCGGCGCCGAACACTCATTCCGTACAGTCACCGGCGCTGAGCTGGCACCGCCACCGTCACCGTCACCGCCACCGTCACCGTCACCGTCACTGTCACCGCCACCGTCACCGCCACCGTCACCGTCACCGTCACCGTCACCGTCACCGTCACCGTCACCGCCACCGTCACCGTCACCCGCCCGAGCGGACTTTCACTGCGAGGAGGCGGCGGTGGTGGCGGTGGCGGCGGCGGACTCGCAGAATCTGGGAGGCTTCCGGCACGGGTGAAGTATAGTGAAGGAGGCGCTTTTTGTCAGCCGGACCGGTTACGAATTCCTTACCGGCCGGCGGAGGCCGGGAAGGGAGAGGGTAGCTCCGCCTCCAACACACACACACACACACACACACACACACACACACACACACACACACACACACACACACACACACACACACACACACACACACACACACACACACACACACACACACACACACACACACACACACACACACACACACACACACACACACACACACACACACACACACACACACACACACACACACACACACACACACACACACACACACACACACACACACACACACACACACACACACACACACACACACACACACACACACACACACACACACACACACACACACACACACACACACACACACACACACACACACACACACACACACACACACACACACACACACACACACACACACACACACACACACACACACACACACACACACACACACACACACACACACACACACACACACACACACACACACACACACACACACACACACACACACACACACACACACACACACACACACACACACACACACAAACACGCGCGCGCGCGCGCGCGCACGCACGCACGCACGCACGCACGCACGCACGCACGCACGCACGCACGCACGCACGCACGCACGCACGCACGCACGCACGCACGCACGCACGCACGCACGCACGCACGCACGCACGCACGCACGCACGCACGCACGCACGCACGCACGCACACACACACACACACACACACACACACACACACACACACACACACACACACACACACACACACACACACACACACACACACACACACACAGTGAGGGCTCCTCCAAATACGGCGTGAAGCCCTGTGTGTAATCAATGATCACGCCAAAGAGCGCGCAAATCGCTAAGAGTGGGTCTGGCTATTCTGGTGCATGTCATTACGGACACCTTAGATCGCACCCTTCACTTCCGACTCCCATTCTCCGCGGCCACAGCTTTCTGATGAAGAGAAGACAAGATTTACATCTCTATACAAAATTCCGATACACGCCATTTCCATAGATTTCCGATACAGATTGGCATTGTTCTGCGTCTGTCGGTGGTCGGGTGAGCGGCTGGGTGACCGCGGCACCTGGGTCCTGACCGGACCGGGGTGCGGCGGGGTGCGGTGCGCCTTTGAAGACGGGGACAGAGAGGCGATGGACCGGCCCGCAGACGGTGTCTGGTGACTCACCGCGGCCCCCGTCCGCCGGACTGTCACCCCCCCCCCCCCCCCCCTCTGTCACCTGACACTCAGCCCGTACCGCGACGATACACCGGATTTGTGAAAGCAGACCAACCGGAGGGTGTTTAAGCCGTTTTTATTCGCCGAAGCCTCAACAGACGAGGAAAAATGTAAATTCGCGCCGCGTGTGATGTTGTTCGGTCCGTTATCTGGTCAGGTGTCGCCGACATAACAGTGAGGACCTCTTACGCTTGACTCATGGGTTCCCAGAATTGGAGGCGGGTCCAGTTATACTGATTAATTAGGCAACATGTGTACTGGTGTAATCCTCACTGGGCGAGAACGTCTCAGCCAAAGATGACTAATGCAATACGTAGTGCTTTACTTGTATCTGCCTCAGCTGTTCAAGCGTAGATACTTGAGGGAAATGCTGCAACATCGCTGACCTTCAGTATGATTCTGAATGAAATAGACACCACCGGTTGCTGCCATTTGGAATCTGAGATTGATACCATATTGCAAGTTAAGCAGTCCATCGTGTGGACGAGGATTGGGATTGACCAGTTAATGAAGGCATCCAAAGTAGAGATGCAGAAAATTATAATTTCTTGGTCACGGCTCCGGCCACGGCGGCTGACCTAGTTCAGAGGTCACGGCATGCTAGCAGCCAGGTCAATTTGAGTCCCAGCTTGGTCACGGTAAGATACATTTTCACAATTTCAACATATAAAATAGTTATGTCATTTTTATCTTAAAATATACTTTGCTAGAACATTTATATTTTAGAACATTGCTAGAACAGCAACAGGACAAAACTGCCAATACCTTGAGGTAGGATGGATGTAGGAAAATCAATAAGCATGAATGAAATGCATGGTTACAAGGGCTTCGCCACAGGTTTGAAGTTGGGGGGGGGGGACTTGGATTCATGAGCTCAACGAGATATAGGGCTGAGTATATGGGATATGGTGGGAACCGGGCTCTGCTTCTGACCGGGCCCCATATCACGCCTTTGCCAGCACCGGGCCCCTGCCTCGATAGGGCCTGACCAAGACCGGGCCCCTATCAGGATCGGGCCCGTGCTTTCAAGAATTTGCAAAGACCGGGTCCTCGTCCTGACCGGGCCCCATATCACGCCTTTGCCAGCACCGGGCTCCTGCCTCGATAGGACCTGACCAAGACCGGGCCCCTATCAGGAACGGGACCGCGCTTTCAATCATTTGAAAAGACCGGGTCCTCGTCCTGACCGGCCCCATATCACGTCTTTGCCAGCACCGGGCCCCTGCCTCGATCGGGCCTGACCAGGACCGGGCCCCTACACGGAACGGGCCTGTGTCACTAGAACGGGCCCGTATCAATAATTTGCAAGGATCAGGCCCTGTTGTGACCGGGCCCCATATCAAATATTTGCCAGCACCGGGCCCCTGCCTCGATCGGGCCAAATCAAGACCGGGGCCCTACCAGGAACGGGACCGTGTCACCAGAACGTGCCCGTATCAAGGAATTGGCAAGGACCGGGCCCTGTTGTGACGGGGCCCTCGTCCTGACCGGGCCCCATATCACCCCTTTTCTAGCACCGGGGCCCTGCCTTGATCGGGTCCCTACCAGGAACGGGCCCCTACCAGAAACGGGCACCTACCAGTAACGGGCCCGTGTCACAAATTGCAAGGAGCGGGCCCTGTTGTGACCGGGCCCTGGTCCTGACCGGGCACCATATCACGCATTTTCCAGCACCTGCCTCGATCGGACCTGACCAAGACTGGGCCCCTACCAGAAAGGGGCCCGTATCAAGAATATGCAAGGAACGGGCCCTGTTGTGACCGGACCCTGGTCCTGACCGGGTCCTCGTCCTGACCGGGCCCCATATCACGCCTTTGCCAGCACCGGGCCCCTGCCTCGATAGGGCCTGACCAAGACGTATTCTGGCCCATCCATTCTTGCCCATCCTGCCAGGTATGGGCCAGAATACGGGTCCTATTGATGCGTGCCCCTCAGAAATGTCGGGGGGGGGGGGGGGTCAGCTGACTTTTTTTTAACCCCCCCCCCCCATGCGTGTGCCACTGCCAAATTGCCTCGGGATACTTCCGCTACTTGCTGTGTCAGTGGTACCTAGATACAGGGGCGTCGCCACCGGGGGGCTGCCCCCCCCCCCCCCCAGGATCGCTCCGGCCGGAGTCCGCCCCCCCCCCCCCCCTCCAGATTCGCAGGTTTTAACATTAGTCCAATGAGGCTGGCCCCCAAACTCATGACTGCCCCCCCCCCCCACTCAAAATTTAAAGCGTTCTTTCCGTTTCTAAAAAAAACTGAGTGACCTATACATGCACATTACTCCTAAGTTGCAGTGGCATGGCTGTTAATTAACCACAGTCCACACAGGCACGTAGCCAGGATTTCGTCCAGGGGATAGGCGGCGCCTCGAAAGGGCCCCTTCCCGAGCGTTGAAGAAGCCCCTTTCCCAAGCGTTGAAAGGGCCAAACATAACGGATGAAAAGGCACGTTACAAGGATGGATAATACAGTATGGCAGGTATGGCATGGGCCATACCATCTTTTAGAAGCTGGAGTTAGTAAACTGAGGGGTCTGCCATTTCAACTTTTGAACCAGCGCCACCAGTTTGAAATCAGATATACCAACTTCGAATATTGTTTAGGCCCTGGTGCCCTGGAACCCTTAAAGGAATTGCGCCGCGGAGCGGCGCGAAAATTTTGAATCTTATGCCCTGGATATGCATTTCGTCCTCTATGACCTCTAAAAAAAATGTTTTTGTTTTGCGTTTAAGAGTGCGGTAAAAAAGTGATAAAGCTAACTATTTTGCCCAATTATATAGGAAAGTAACAACATATAAACAAGGCATAAATACGCCGCGAAACGGTGCGAATTTAGAATTTTGTTTTAACCCGTATACAATTGAGTGTGTACTGGAATTGCGCCGCGGAGCGGCGCGAAAATTTTAATTGTATTCCCTGGATAACTGCGTTCTAACTGTTGAAGGTGCTTGAGGTGTGTACTATAGGTGGCAAAAGGTGGACCCGAGGACCCGGTCAATTTACCCGGTCTGGACCCGGTTGGGCCTATACCGGGTCCTGTCAAATCATAACTGGGTCCAACCGGGTCCAACCATCGTTTGATGTTAGTTTCACGCAAATAGGCATAGTGATTCCTCAATTTACAATTGTAACAATTGTACAGCTAACCCTTAAACAATTTTAATTACTTTCACTCTAATCAATTCTTAATGCAATCAAATAAAGACTGAACAAAGCTTGTTGACCAATGACCATCACTCGTCACGGGTGGAGTTTCCTATTCAGATGGTGGGGCCGCTGCCCCACCAACTTTGATTAGCTTGGTCCCCACCATCTGTGTTCTGCCCCACCAACTTTTGTCAGATTTGAAGATTTTCTGGTGTTAAAACGGACATTTTTCACCTCAGCCATGTAAAACGGGCACCCAATATGTTTATTTTGTCCCACCAACTTGCTCTGTAAAGTTGCACCCATGTTACTCATGACTTAGGTACATACCTATTACCTACTACTACCTACCCCACAAATGGGAAAATCCATGTGTGAGATTAAAGAAAATTTCAGGTGTAGAAAAGTTCAGACTTCAGATTAATACAAATTCAGATGTACAGGGACCCGCAGTTGCTATGGTACACACAAAGGTCCGACTTATTACGAGCGAGCGCGAAGCTTTCGCTCGTCTTTCCGTGGTATATGGGAAAAATCTGAATATGAGCGGCCCGGCCCGACCCGACCCGACCCGACCCGACCCGACCCGACCCGTGGCGACGCTTTTGAGAAGCTCATATCTCTGCAACCACACGTCCGATTGACAAGCTGACTTCTTTGCTGAGCAGCCCCATCCAACCTACCCTGTTTAAGACCGATGCCGACTCATGTGGGTGACTACCACTGCGCGTGGCGCGTGCGGCGTGAGGGGTGTTAAAAGTGTTTTCTCGCAAAAACTCTGCAACGGCTGAGCCGATTGTGTGCAAATTTGGTGTGTTGGTTAGGGACCCCTCAGCCGCCAATTTTCACAAGTCAGGGGGTGCCTCTGCACGTGTGCACGTGCACACCCCTATTTCATATCTCAGGAACAGCTGAACCGATTGCGTTCTAATTTGGTGTGTGGCTAGGGACCTCTCAACCGCCAGTTCCCACAAGTCAGGGATGGGGTGCCTCTGCACGTGCGCACGTGCACACCCCTATCCTATATCTCAGGAACGGCTGAGCCGATTGTGTTAATATTTGGTGTGTGGTTAGGGACCCCTCCGCCGCCGCCTATCCACTAGTCATGGGTGGGGTGTATCTTCACGTGCGCACGTGCGCACCTTTTTTGTATCTCAGGAACTACTTGCCCGATCGGGTTGAAATTCACCATATATTTATTTCGCGCTCGCTCGTTCATCGCCAACTACGGCGCCTTACTGGTTTTATCATCTAGCGCGTGTTTGACGGCGAATTGAAACCTGACTTTATATCCATTCAAACCGCTTCAATGAGAGCTTCAAAATGGTATATTGGTGCATTGGCTCACCTTATTACGAGCGAGCGCGAAGCGCTCGCTCGTTCTTCCGTAGTGTATGGTAAAAATCTGATTATGAGCGGCCCGGCCCGGCCCGACCCGATCCGTGACGACGCTTTTGAGAAGCTCATATCTCTGCAACCGCACTTCCGATTGACAAGCGGACTTTTTTGCTGATCAGCCTCATCTAAGCTACCCTGTTTGAGACCAGTGCCGACTCATGTGGGTAACTACCACTGCGCGTGGCGCGTACCGCGTGAGGGGTGTCCAAAAGTGTTTTCTCGCAATAATTCCGCAACGGCTGGGCAGATTATGTGCAACTTTCGTGTGTGGTTAGGGACCTCTCAGCCGCCACTTTCACACAACTCAAGGGTGGGGTGACTGCACGTGCGCACGTGCACACCTCTATTATATACCTCAGGAACGGCTGAGCTGATTGTATTCAAATTTGGTGCGTGGTTAGGGACCTATCATCCGCCAGTTTCCCACAAGTCAGGGGTGGGTGCCTCTGTACGTGCGCACGTGCACACCCCTTTTATGTATCTCAGGAACGGCTGAGCCGATTGTGTTCAAATTTGGTGCGTGGTTAGGTACCTCTCAGCCGCCGCCTTTCCACAAGTCAGGGGTGGGGTGGCTTTGCACGTGCGCACGTGCACACCCCTATTCTATATCTCTGGAACGGCTGAGCCGATTGTGTTTAAATTTGGTGTGTGGTTAGGTACCTCTCAGCCCCCACTTTCCCACAATTCAAAGGTGGGTGCCTCTGCACGTGTGCACGTGCACACCCTTTTTTGTATCTCAGAAACTACTTGCCCGATCGAGTTGAAATTCCCCATACATTTCCTTCGCGCTCGCTCGTTCATCGCCAACTACGGCGCCTTACTGGTTTATAGGCCGTTTGTAAGCAAAAGTCCGTTTTTAACGCTTTGCGGAGGGCAAGCCTCCTGAACCCTGGCATCGCCTGTGAAATACGGGTCTGCCATCTGTCGACGAGGCCTTGAGGCTGGTTACTACGTTTGCACACGGTACAATTAGCCCGGGGCTATGTCTACCGGGTGGAGAGTCGGCCCCGATTGCGATCGCATGGGCCGCGCTTGGGTCGGAGCCGGAGCCGGAGCTGGAGGGAGACCACTGGCAGGTCACGTGCGCTTCAGTCTACAGTCCACGTATAGCTTTTACAATACCCTTCCTTCGCACGAGCGCCGCCGCCTGACCCCGCCCTGGTGCAGTGGGTGTCACGTCTGGCTGCGGGTTCTGCGTCCGGGGTTCGATTCCCTATGGTCCCAATGTTCCTCTGATATTGGTTTTTGATAGGATGGTTGGATGAGGGGTTTTGTGGTGAAGTCAAAGGTATTCACACTCTTAGGTCAGGTCAATATCGCGGTTACCAGAGGCCACCAAAGTTCAGGTGTCCTTAACAAAGCCGTCTTTATCTCGAGAACTAAAACAGTGGTATCTCGAGAATTAAAAGAGTTAACCGATGCACTGAAAAAACATTCCAAAGATAATTGTTTTCTTTCTGTCCCTGAGATTCCGAAAAAAAATGACATAAGGTCAATAGTTAGGCTTAGATAGGCCATTGAATTTGCAATATTCCAAAAATCGCTCAAATCTTTTAAGGAAATAACGTTTGGCAGAAGTCTGATAAAATTATAGGCTTTTACCATTGTGTTTGCCTCGTCGAGCCGCATCGATTTATATGTAGCTTTACCAAGTTAGGCCATAGCCGAAAATTGGTTTGACCTGAGGCCAAATTAAGGTCAAGTCGAGGTCAAATTCCACATCAGTTCACGCGTCTAGACTGGTCAAACACAGTGGTAAAACCCCACTGCTCTATTTTTACGTGGCAAAGAGTGATTTGAAAAGAACTACGACAAATATGACGTGACCTAGTGACCTGACATGGAGTTTACTCGTAGAGGCTACAGGACTAAATGTGACATGGATTTGCATTTGACACAAGAATGGTGGATTCGGTAAACATTGGGTAAATGTAAACATTTTATGTGGAGGTGGATTTTATGTTATACGCGTTTTCATTCCTCCCCACCGACTTTTAATGGAAAAATCACGAAATCGACCTGGCCTTGTCACCAATATTTGTTTTATTGAAGAAAAAATCCGAGATTGCATAAGCGTAGGCTCTTATGACCTAATACATTTGTGTGTGAGTTTCAAACCGATCGCTCAGCACTGTGGCTGTGGCACGACCTTACATATTTTTTAGAGTTGGGTCACTTGACGTGACCTAGTGACCTGACCTGAGATGACCTGACGAAAACAAAACCACGGGAGGTGGGCAATTGATGGGCGAAAAAAATGAGTCAAAAGAGGCGCGGTTATATGCTGTCAGCGTTTTTGTGTTATATCGCTGGGCTGGTACATGCGATGCAAAATGTAATATTGAGCTAAGTTTGTTCTCCCGGTGAATGACATCGGACTGAGTCACTGACCAATGGCGTTGACGAAACAAATATGAACGGAACTGTATATATATAGAGAGAGAGAGAGAGAGAGAGAGAGAGAGAGAGAGAGAGAGAGAGAGAGAGAGAGAGAGAGAGAGAGAGCAAACGGATAACTAAGAAGACTGCTGACCAGAATGTTGGTTGATTGTGAATCTTGACAAAGATGGTCGTCACCATTATACTGAGTCGCATTAAATTGCAAAACATCGCAAACTATAAAATATTACGCGAAAGGAGTCTGACAACTTCAGAACACAAGCATGCATGAATACAGTGACTATATAGTTGCTGCATTACAAAACTAGATAATATCATATAAATTGTAAATAAAACGTTTACCTCAATTCATGATGCTACAAGAATAAGTTTTTCGGCTTGCGGCATGCGTGTATCCTTCAAACAAACCAAGCGGTATATGTAGTTTGACCGGACACAGTCCTGGTAAGCTTGTACTTGTTACATGTTCGACAATCGATTCCTCTGCACGTCTCACGATGCTAATTGTTGATACATGGTATTGGTAAACCATCCTTGCATGCATGCTTGTGTTCTGAAGTTGTCAGACTCCTTTCGCGTAGTATTTTATAGTTTGCGATGTTTTGCAATTTAATGCGACTCTGTATAATTGTGACGACCATCTTTGCCCATCCTTAATTTTGCCCGTCTCGAAAAGGTCATGATTTCGATCAATATGAAGATGACATCTCACACTGATCGCGACAATGAACACCACGCTGTTTTCTGCTATACCTCCAGGCGCATGCTGTTATTATTTTTATTTCGATGTTTTAAAAGAGATGCATTGAATAGACTGACGAATTTTAAATGTGTTTCTTCATATTGATCTGACCTAAAAATAATCCAAATGCTTTCGAAGAGTTTGTCACGAGCAAACCAACGCCGTATACCGCTACCCGGTACTAGGTATTGTTGTTATGAAGATCTTAGATCTTATCATCAGGGCTCAGACTTAGGTTTTGGAAATTGTACAGCCGGTACCCATTTCTACGCGGGTTAGAAATTGGGTCGGACCCTTGTCGCTGCATGTGTTGAGGCATTTATTTGAATCTTTAAATAGCCTTAACCGGCTTAACCTGCAGCCTGCTTAGCGTATTTGAACAAACCCGAATACTTGTTCTTCTTCGAAAGCGATTAACAAGACGGCAGTGTTTCCAGCCTTGTCATTGATCCTTTGCGCATTTATTTTGTGTATTTTGTATCCAAGTGTATATCAAGTTAACCCGGGAGTTACTGGGGTATATTCCATGGTGTCCGGACACATTGGCGAATGTTATTTTGCCGAATGTCATTTTGGCGAATTCATATTGTCGAAGGACACTTTGACGACATGTCTTTTTGTCAAAATGTGAATATGCCGAAAGTAAAATGGCGAATGTCTTTTTGTCGAAATGCCTTTTTGCCGACGTGTCAAAATGTCGAAATGTCTTTTTGCCGACATGCCATTTTGTCGAAATATCATATTGTCGAAATGTTAAAAAAATCGAAATGCTTTTTGCCGAATGACATTTTGTCGACATGTGAAAAGATCGAAATGCCTTTTTGCCGAAATGTCATTTTGCCGACATGTGAAAAAGCCGAAATGCCATTTTGCCAAATGTTACTTTGTCGACGTGTGAAAAGGTCGAAATGCCTTTTTGCCGAAATGTCATTTTGTCGACATGTGAAAAAGCCGAAATGTCATTTTGCCGAATGTTACTTTGTCGACGTGTGAAAAGGTCGAAATGCCTGTTTGCCGAAATGTCATTTTGTCGACATGTGAAAAAATTGAAACGCCTTTTTGCCGAATGTCATTTTGTCGACATGTGAAAAGGTCTAAATGCCTTTTTTGCCGAGCACATCCTGCTCCACTGCCCCTCCCTTGCTCCTGCGGTTTTGCACCATCCACCCGGGTTTGCATTAGAGGTGGCAAAAGTTCTCTGCAGGTTTCATAGCCTCCTGCATAGCCAGTCTGCAGCTTTTTGAAGGTCAATTAGCTGACAACAAATTATTTGGTCATCTAAATCCTCTGTATCCGAATGGGGGAGGGGCGTTTGTCCCCCCCCCCCCCCCCCCCCCCCCTCCCCCCCTCCCCTGCCTGCGCCCCTGCCTTCTACCTCCAGGAGCTAGCTCCCCCGGTATACGGTTCCCGCTCAGCGGGGAATAGCCGACGAGCCAAACAATTACCGGGTTACCGGAAAGGTCTTTGAATTTCACGTTTGAAACCTCTATAATATATGGGTATCCATTTAGAGCTAAGAGCTCCAGCTAGGCCTAACTGGGGCTATATGGTACCAAACTAGACCAGCCAGGGTCTGGCTACCTCAGCGACGCGCCAGCTGCTTTGCTGGGCAAAAACAGTGTCGCTGTGTCATGCGGTGATTCCCAGATTTCAACAGATTTCCCAGAGCTTTTCAACAGATTTTTCGAGATTTGCCATAGTAAGCAACACCTGCTGCACGTAAGTAGCACCATGGCCAGCTTCCGGCTTTCCGGTTTGAGCCGGAAAATGAAGCATAGTACGACTAGGATCGCGTGGGTGCGTACACTCCACGGGCAACTACTATGAGCAGCGATAGCCGGCTCCGCTTTGGTTGCCGGTGGAGGATCGCTGTTGATGCTTATGATGATTGGGGAGCACAAACGATATTGACACATGACGACAATTGCTGCGCATGGCACCAAAGGCATTCGGCATTCGGCAATTTTTTCTCTCGAACATTTCACATGTCGATAAAATGACATTCGGCAAAAAGGCATTTCGACTTTTTCACATGTCGACAAAATGTAATTTCGGCAAAAAAGTATTTTGACCTTTTCACACGTCGACAAAGTAACATTCGGCAAAATGACATTTCGGTTTTTCACATGTCGACAAAATGACATTTCGGCAAAAAGGCATTTCGACCTTTTCACATGTCGGCAAAATGGCATTCGGCAAAAAGACATTTCGACTTTTTCACATGTCGGCAAAATCACATTTCGACCTTTTGACATGTCGGCAAAAAGACATTTCGACAAAATGGCATGTCCGCAAAACACATTTCGACAAAAAGGCATTCGCCATTTTTCTTTCGGCATATTCACATGTCAAAAAGACATTTCGTCAAAGTGTCCTTCGACAATATGCATTCGCCAAAATGACATTCGGCAAAACGACATTCGCCAATGTGTCCTGTAACCATATTCCATAACGCGACTTACTGGGGGTGGGGGAGGGGGCTATCCCCCCTCTAATATCCAGAACTACTGGACCGATTTCAAAAATTCAAACGGCATTCGATAGCCCTGGAAAATGTATCGAGGGAAGCCTACTATTGTTGACCTCGGGGTCACAAATGACGTCACAGGTCACATCAAAGACAAAATGTTTGACCGTGTCATAAAGGTCTCGATGGATGGAATTGTCACGCAAAATGGCGATATTAAACGCATAAACAGTCGATAAATCGGTATGATTCGTGTGCCTGACACTTCTAAGTACCATTATAAGCTGTTGATGACCTTGGGTCAAGTAAAGGTCATCCGAGGTCAAACTGCAGATTACGGTCATCAGGCGTTCTAACACATATTTGTGAGTTAGTTTTTCGTCTGGAACGCGAAAAATGACCTTAGAACATTGTTTGTTCCATAGAAATATAAGTAAAAATAAAAAACGGAAATGCATTTTGTATGCATGGTAATGCTGTGAGAGGTGGTCGATTTTTGTCTTTGAAAAGTCATAAGGCGTCATTTTTGATGATATCGACTTCAAATTTGGTACACATATTCACTGGCCACGTTTCTATGACATATATTCAGGTTTATGGATAAATCTGTTTTTTGTTAAATATTGTTAAAAAAAATGTCTTTGGATTTCTCAAAATTGTGAATTTCAATACAACTTGAAAATTCGAGATAGTAATTTGATAGCTGAGTATATTATCAGTCATCTGATATATGACAATTTAATTTATCTTAAACATTGTACTTTTGACAGCGTTTTCCGAAAACCCTTATTTTTAACAAAAACTGCAGAACATGATGTCACTGTGACGTCATTTCCGGTTGACCTATCATAACCTCATCTTTTTCCTTTGCCCAAAATGTGTAAAACTTATGTGAGAAAGGGTACTTAAAGTGTAGTGACGATACTGGTGTTTGTTTAGGAGATATTGCAAAATAACGGGAGGGAGGGGCAAAAAATAGCCCCCCTCCCCCAGAACTCGCGGGTTAAGGCTCCAGGTCAAATCAAAAGAACCGCCTCCAAAAATTCCAAATGACTCCACTTACAGAATAAGGAACCGATTGTTCATACCTACCGCTTATATAATAATAAAGCCCATCCACTGACATGTTGACTAGATGATGCATGCTATACTGTTTATAATTTGAAACATGACACTTTCATGAGGACGATAGCATAGACATGTTCCGTTGGTGAGTGCCGGTTACCCTGTAGTGTTAACGTTGAAGCATTATAGCAAAGGTCACATTTCTCATATTATGAATTACTGTTGTATTGTAAGCTTCGGAAAGCACCACCCAATGGCTTATGACCAACTTAGCATGAATCATCGATAACGATATTTTAATTTCATGGAAAATAAATATAATGTAAAGGTTTTGTAAGCATTATAAGAATTTGGGTGAAAGTTGTTTCTGTATCTTTTTATGAAGTATGCTAAATGGGCCTTTCTCATTTCCATTTGTGTCTCAAGGCTCTTTATCCCAAAGCACCATGATACTCAGTCGGTAATGCTGCATAAAAGGGTCCGAGTGATAACGACTTACCTAGAATAGCTATGAATCAAAACGCTTCGATTAAAACTGTCTCACTTGAGAACTACTGAGCAAACGCAAATATGCTGTACTTGTTGCGTTATAACAAGGGCGCCCGCCTGCTTTCCCCGGTCACAACAGCGGCGGAGGTCAGATTCGGCCCCATCCCCACTCACGAGCTGGGGAAATTTTGTACCGTGTGCGGACGTAGTAATCACATGACTTAAACGTCAGAACGGGGGTCGTAGGTGTCGGGGGCGATACCAAGACTACGACAGGCTGCCCCACCCACAAGTTACAAAAAGTTTTTGCTTGTATGAAGTCCCCTAATCCGAGAAACCATGACACTTATATATCAGTTTGAAGCGCTCAGTGATGCGTTTGAAATGCATATTGAATTATTGTCTAATTCGCCGCCAACCGCGTGCTAGATGCTGAATCAGCGGGACCTTAGTGTGTACCATAGCAACTGCGGGCCCTGTACGTACCTCATAGGTCATTCTTTCATTCAGCAAGACAAGAAAATTATCAGACAACATATAATGCGTAAAAAAAATGACAAACCAACCATATTTATAACGACCCATGGTGAAAAACACCCCTCCAGCGTGCACTCACTACACGCACAAAGAATGGTTGCGCCAGATTTGTAGCCCGCTTAAAGCGGGCCGCACACTGCGCCATTCGGCGCGCGATATCACTGCAAAATTCCGCAGTTCCGCGGTGTTCAGCACAGAAAAAGCGCGTCTGGACCAGCTTTTTTTGCGACATTCCGCCAGCGGACACGCCGAATGGCGCAGTGTGCGGCCCGTTTTAAAGGGAAATAATGACCTTTTGATTTTGTTAGCAACAATTTCTTAGGCTACCGTTGTGGTTTTAAAATTATTTTATTTAAATTTAAGAATTAAATAAAATTATTCCCAAATTCAAAGTTGTAAGTTTTAGAGAAAAAAATACAAAACAAGTACCTTGTGTACTTCATGAAGGTCATTGACAAATGCGTCCTTCCCTACCATTGTTTACATCGAGTGCTGCATTTTTGGAGGCTCTGTGACGTTTCCGATCAAACCGATCCGTGAAGCAATCCGTGAAGCATCCGTGATGCTTGACTGACTATCAGTATAAGTCATGAATAACAACAACATGCAAACTATACCAACTCGAATGAAATAAGGGCGGAATGATTTGAACCCCAGGCAAGCAAGTATTCGCAAAGCACTCGGCACTGTGCCACAATAGCAAAAGGCGAGGGAAATGCATATTGGATACAATATTATTACGTCATAAGTTTCTGAAGTGTCAACTTCTATGAAATACAGTGATAAAATACCTTTAATAATGATTAACAAGAAAATTCTAACTTAAAAAAAATAAATAAGTCTTGAATTAGCTTTCAACTTAAAATCAGATATATTTGCAATGCTACACAAGAATGGCACCAGTGACGTCATTAACGAAGCTTGCTACGGGACTTGGGTATACTAATCAGGACTAATCAGGAACAACTCGCCACAAATGGTTAAGTGCGCCGAGAAGCATGGTAATGACTTTGTAAACAAATCGCCGACGCTAAATAGGTCGCCGTCGATGTGCATCGATGAGCTTCCGATTTAATTGCCAGTTTTGTGTTATTGTTTGTTAGTTTTTTGGAAAAAAAATATTATTTTTCATGATAATATAAAGCATAGTGTTGTATACAGCCACAGACAAATTATACAAAACTCCTAATGTTGAAAACAAATGAATCGATTTGCAAAAATTGAGGGTCGCAACCACTAACTATGCCGCCGTTGATGTGCATCGATGAGCTTCCGATTTTATTGCCACTTTTTCCAATCGCTGTTAGTTTTAGAAGATCGCCGGGCATATAATCACAACAAGCAGAACGCGCAATATATTTTCCATTCCATTGCGTAAAAAAGCAATACGGGAAAAGCCCGCAGTTTGATGAGGACCAAAAGTACTTGCAAGTACCGATCGTTAAAAGTGTGGAACGCTTATCAACTATAACTTGAAATATCTTTCGGTAGGAAAGTTTTCATGCAAAATGTGATGAATTTACAATATATGTTGGTCTCGTCTGGCGATTTCAAGTGCTAACTCCATTTTTGTGGGAAAAGGTCATTATTTCTCTTTAAAGGGATTATACGGATTTCCGTCCTGAAAGTAAATGCACTCTTTTGCAGTTGTATGAGCTTTAAACACGTTTAAGATATAAAACAGGGACCTCAATGCTCATTTAGTCCATTATTTCAGAAATTATCGGCGTTAAAACTTGGGCGTTTCTCGAGACTAGTATCAGATAACGAGTACTTGATCGGCACTACTGTCCATCACTTTTATCTTAAGATCAATTTTAGAGTTTTGAATTATCTGCAAGTCCTACACTGGATCACAAAATTATTATGCAATTCAAAACTGACGGGACTTTGTATTACTACACACTGTTCGTTGAGGTTGTGTATTTTTGTGGTGTCCTTTTCTCTGGCCTTTAGCGTTGATAATTTGGTGGTGGCGTATTAATTTTTGGCGTGAAAATTAATGAAAAATATAGAATTTGATGGAAAAACTAGGTAACTGCTGCTGTCGTTGGAACAAAACAAGTTTATTTTCTTTCACATATTGCTTATTTTACCGGAAATATGCCATACGTGAGGTGTTTGTATTAGCATAAAAGAGATGACTGGCTCTGCCTCAGCCGGTCCTGCAGAAAATACGCGGTGGCATCACCGCGCACTTTGGAATGTCCTTACGTGCAAAAGAGGTCATTTCCAGAAAAAATGTGGCTACCGTGGGACTTCTACCACCTTTATAAGTACGTTTTACTATGTAAATCAATTATTCTGGGAAAAACCCGTATAATCCCTTTAAGCGGGCCGCAAGGAGTAAGGACTCTCATATTGGAAGGTATCGCAGCAATCGTGCCACAATTGACGACGGCAGCTATTCATTTTTCAATGACGTCATTCAAGTTGAATCTAATTTGTAGGTTTATTTGCCTCTTGTGAGCAGAATTATAACTTAACAGAACAATAGATTGTATGATACAAATTGAAAGTATCAATTTATGATGGATTAAGCTGCCTGAGCATAATATTTGATTTACATCAATGTTAATTGACGTAATTTATTCCTAGATATTCTCACTTCTCAGTCTTATTTTTACTTATTCCTCTTCTTTTCCCTCACCTCATGGCTTCCATGCAAAATTGTTAGTCCTGGTAAATTGTAAGAGATTCTGGGGCCTGGGGGCTGGGACACCGATTCTGGGAATTGGCATTAATGTGGCTATTTTCGGGTGGGAGATTTCGTTATTTATGTGATTGGCTTCAATGAGGTGAGATGACACGAAGTCATGTTGGCAAAAGCTGTGGCTCACTGGTAAGTGGTAACTTAGAGGCCAGGCATGGCATCCATTTCTATTTGTATTGTGCTATCCTTGTTTGCTCTGAGACTGAGCTTCGAGGACCTTCAAGTTAGATGGATTTTCAGTTTGTATATGCCTGGAGCTGTATTTCAGAAGGTTATTCAGGTAAAATCGTGAAATATCTTCTGTGCAGCGTGATGGCTTGTCATTCACGTCAGCCAGAATCTGACTACCATTTGGCATCTTGATTGCTATTTGTTTGCTTGTTCATTTTCTAGTGTTTCAAATGCCATTGTTGGTGCTTGATTACTTTGATCTTCTTTCAGTGGCTTATTTATTAATCTTGTAGGTGCGCATTCTAATCCAGCAAGTTTCTTTCTGCTATTGGCCAATCAGAATTCTGAACCAATTTGGGAACCTACATGGATGTGTTCACTATGCTGTAGAGTGCAGATTTTTCGACAAAGTTAACAGACATGTATTTGCTATATGGGTCTACCGAGTCCCAAATTGCATTGCACTGGGTCTGACCGGGTTCATACTTCAGCTTATCCGAGCTGGTCGGGTATGGTTCCTAAAAAAATCACATTTTGCCACCTCTAATAATCAACAATGACATTTTAAGCACTAGGAAATGGACAAACAAGGTGGTAAAGTCAGATTCTAGCTGACGTTAATGACAAGCCATCACGCTGCACAGAAGATATTTTCAAAATTTGCCTGAGTAACCTTTTGAAATACAGCTCTAGGCATATACAAACTGAAAATCCATCTCACTTGCAGGCCCTCAAAAGCTAAATCTCAGAGCAGACATGGATAACAATAAAAAAATTAAATTGATGCCATGCATGGCCTGTAAGTTACCAGTGAGCCACAGCCACAGCTATGCCAACATGAATTCGTGTCATCTCACCTGATTGAAGCCAACCACATATTACAACAACGAAATATCGCACCCCAGCATAGTAAGTATGTCACATTAAAGGAAACAGTTCACCTTTAACATGGGGTTTGAGTTGAGATAGCCAAGTTGTAGTCCATGCTCGAAAATGGACTTGAGAAGCTTTCACATCTTCATAGAAACCCTTAATTAATTCGAATTGGCTTACCGGAGTCCTAGAAGCCGGGACGAGTATCCGTCGAGGGCTCCCATCGTTGATTGGCTGATTTGACGTATGATTATGACGTATGGCTTGGGGAATAAGTATTATAAACATTAAAATATTTAGCGCTGGACAAGTTCATGCTGTTTCAGTACCTTATTCCCTTCATTGGACGAATGAACTTTGAGATATATCCCTAAAATCGTCTATAAACACTTTTCTCAGCAATATTCTTAGGGAAAGTATACGTCTCGCACGTGCAGATGTCCTGTTTCGCATTAATTCACTCCATACAGAGTAAAACATCTGAATTGGAACCAAATAACTGACATTATAATGTGTTTTTTTTCGCGTTCATATATATTTGTGTGGCTTACTAGTAACATGATAATTCATTTCTAGCTTCTCTCAATCATTTCTGAGATTTTTTAAAGGTGGACTGTTTCCTTTAAGGCCAACATGAACTCCGAGAATCGGTGGCACAGAATATATGGCCTTTGCAATGAGGAGATTGTTGTTGTTGCTGGATTAGGGCGCGCGTAGACAATGAGGAGAGAAAAACACGCCACGCGTATCGGCAGCTGTGGCGCGCCGTCGCCAACGACGGCGCGCTTTTATTTTTTTGTTCGACGTCAAAAGGTGAAGGTTTTATTATTCATCAGCTGTTTGCACAACGCCATTTGTGACGCATCAGATACGTGAAATATAATTGGTAAATTGTTTGTTTGTGCTTGGAGGAATGATTGCATAACAATAAGCGTGGCCTTAGTGTGGCTTGGGGGTATCTGGAATTTTGATGAATTGTATTAGACCGAGCCTGTAGTCATTAATAAGCCCCCATGGGTGCTTAATGGTCTTGATTTACTTGGATCATCATCTGAGACATATATTGAGGCTACTGGAAATTTGGAATCCCGTTTTCCGGGAGTGTGCCTACTGTTTTGGAATGTCAAACATCTTTTTCATACAGTAAGTAGCTATTGGTTTGATTGTTGTCAGACTTGTCAACGATTCAATGTCAATCGACTACTTTTGATTGAATCATTCTTATTTCGCCTATTTCAAAAGAATCGCTCATGAATCGATTCACCTCATGCGCAAACTGTTGTGAGTCACTGATTGAATCATTCATACAGAGAAAATAGGCTGATTGAATCATTAATTGCGCAAAGAATCATCCTGTTTTGGTCGAACAGCATAAACTATCCAAAAAAATATGCCAGCGGCTCAGCATTCATCTGTGCCCTGTGGACACACCAGCCACTTGATGGCCAATTATATGAACTCTGTGTCCTGAGCTGTGGCCTGTAATTCATCTCTGCGTGAAGAAAGCGAAGCTTTGTGTCCAACTCCAGTGGCCACAAAGCCACTGTTCAATCAGCCCTAGCCTAACTAGCTACCTTGGTACTGGTAGGGTTAAGGGTTTCTGGCGCAATACTACCTAAGTACTTAGATAAAGTACCTAACTCATACTTTGGTTCATAAACCACACAGTACACGCACACCTATTTCACACGAAAAATCCTCAAAACGTACCCACTTCTTCCTAAATCCTAGGGGCTATACCATAACCAAAACTAAGTCATAAACAAACATTTGCAAGCTTTGGCCCAAATAGCACTGTCTCATCTGCGGCGCAATTTATTTCACATCATTCTTTATAAAAATAATAATGCAAAATTGACATAAATGTCTATTCGCTTAAAAAGCGAAACGTCAAGTATTAATGTTTTGGAACTTGAAATTTGCTATTATAATAAATATATAAATATAATTGTATAATCTCACCACTGTCCTATG
Source organism: Chirona hameri (assembly GCA_036785665.1). NCBI lineage: Eukaryota > Metazoa > Arthropoda > Thecostraca > Balanomorpha > Balanidae > Chirona > Chirona hameri. Next base: position 45,451 of record JAXIVJ010008684.1, read on the forward strand.
TCAGCATATTATAGAGTTAAGGGCTCATCTATGATGGCGTCTTTGTCGTCGCGCCACTTTAGCCCACGGCCCACTAACCCACTGAACTCTATAATTAACTAACCGTCTATTTTTATGATTCGATGACGTCATTGAAATTTCTACAGTTTGTTTAATAATTGCAAATATTCATGAGAGCTGTCTGGCATATTTTAAATGTTTTATTTATATTTTTATTTAAATATTAGGTATTTTCAAGCACCAATTCAGTCAGTTATCAAGAAAGGTATGGATAATGTTTAATTAATAAACAATCAAGCATATCGATGTGATTAGTGATAACTGATGACGTCATTTTATATGCCCTTTTAATTTACTCTCGGGATGGTAGGATCATATGTAAGGCCTTGATAAAATCACGCCTCTAAACAGTAAACACGCAGTGTTTATTATGGGTTATTCCAAGGTATTTTTATAAGTTATATCCTGTTAATTATATCTCGCCGACTTCTAAGTTATACATACTGATACCCTGTGAGTGGGAATATTAATTGGGGTGTAGGTCGACTCGGGAGTCCGGAATCGGGACTGAAAATAGCTGCCAGGCTATAAAGGTTTATTAGTATTTCTTATTGTTTTGTTTCCTCGCATGGGTAGGTTAGGTACATGCTTCTTTCTTAGGTGTTTCAGCCTTTTCAACACATGCCTAAGATTCATATCATAATGCCTGACTAATAATAGATAGATAGCTAGATATACTTTTATTCTGGACATTATGTCCATTTCCACAGGGTATCATTCATTCATAAAGCACATCAGTAGGGTTACAAGCTACAGCACATAATAAGGTTATCTGTCATTTCCATTTATTGCATAATTTATTTACTGCATCAATGATCGCAATCAGAGCGATGTCAAACTACTGCTGCTGCACAGCTGATTAGCCAACAAATTAGTTTGTGTTAACGTGTTTCATTGATGTTTATCGGCATGTGTGTGTGTGTGTGTGTGTGTGTGTGTGTGTGTGTGTGTGTGTGTGTGTGTGTGTGTGTGTGTGTGTGTGTGTGTGTGTGTGTGTGTGTGTGTGTGTGTGTGTGTGTGTGTGGGTGTGTGTGTGTGTGTGTGTGTGTGTGTGTGTGTGTGTGTGTGTGTGTGTGTGTGTGTGTGTGTGTATGTGTGTGTGTGTGTGTGTGTGTGTGTGTGTGTGTGTATGTGTGTGTGTGTGTGTGTGTGTGTGTGTATGTGTGTGTGTGTGTGTGTGTGTGTGTGTGTGTGTGTGTGTGTGTGTGTGTGTGTGTGTATGTGTGTGTGTGTGTGTGTGTGTGTGTGTGTGTGTGTGTATGTGTGTGTGTGTGTGTGTGTGTGTGTGTGTGTGTGTGTGTGTGTATGTGTGTGTGTGTGTGTGTGTGTGTGTGTGTGTGTGTGTGTGTGTGTGTGTGTGTGTATGTGTGTGTGTGTGTGTGTGTGTGTGTGTGTGTATGCATTGTTTTATTTGTATACGTTTCCTCATGAAATTATATACACCCATGAGGGTGCAAAATAAACTATTATTAATATTATTATTATTTAGTTAATATTAATTAAGTATGCATTGATTCAGCAATTCACATACACATTGGGAGTCATTGTGAATTCATCATTCATGAGCCACTCATATTAGCCGTGAGTCACTGTGAATCAACTCACCAGCGTTAATGTTGAGTGATTGAATCATGATTGAATCATTCATTATGGTCCGTGAATCACCGTGAATCGACTCACCAGCGTTAATGTTCAGTGATTGAATCATGATTGAATCGTTCATCATGGTCCGTGAATCACTGTGAATCGACTCATGACAAATATGAATCATTGACAAGTCTGATTGTTGTATATGATGAAATTCACATCTGGAGCCCCTTTAGTTGAATTTTCACTTATATTGTTTGTTTGATTATTTTTTTTCAATATCTATAAAAACGATCGCCACTATGGTGATGTTATGTAAAACGGCGCACATAAGACAATGCAATTACGGTCACATCATGCAAGATAGAAAGACAAGTTTTGCACAGCACGTTCTTGCCACTGTGAACTTTATTGTGTGCAAGTTTCGTAGCTCTAAATTTATATCTTCCAAAAAATGGCCATCGGCCATCATCGAAAAACATGATGGCCGTCCAGTTTCTATTCGGCTGCTGCCATCAGCGTGCACGAGCTGTTTGGTTGAATTGCTATTGGCCGGCACTAACAATATGCTAGCAGTTGAATCGATAATTGCAGTGCTTCTAGTAGCGGAAGCCCTCTGGAGTCTACCCGATAACTTTTTGCTCCCAGCAAGTTCCTGGAGTCTTTGGAATATCTCAGCAGCTAGGGCGAATCTGGAGAAACGAAGTCATGGGTCAATTCAGAAAATTATGTTCTATATACCAGTGTCAATAACCCCAAATAAGCGATGTGTGTAGGCACACTCCCTTTAATGATCCACTAACATGCAAAATGTCAGTGTGCAGGTAGGTTGTGTTGTGACTTTGTGAGATATTTAAGAGGAAGGTAAGGTATCTCCGGAACACTTGCTCTGCTTAGGTAGCAGGTATATAAGTAGTAGTAGTAGGTAGTTTTAGTGAATTAAGTAAGCTTAGTGGCTTGGTGTTTGTTTTCTTCCATAACTTTTTCATGTTGGTGTCTTGAAGCCACCAACAAAAAAAGTATATAGGTGACACAAAGCCACTGGCTTTGCGTCACCTATAAATGAGTGTGATGTTTAAGTTGGTTTCTTCATGAAAACCTAGTGCTATGAGTGTCGCCTATCCTATACACTATATCCAAGTTAAGCGACCAACATTAAAAAGTTTATAAGTGAAACAAAGTGTAAATCTTTAGTCAGTCAATCTATATTTAGTGTTGACTGACATAGTGACTCAGAAATATAATGCAAACTAATGAACAGCTGTAACAATTGCTTCAATACAAATGTTTGGACATTGAAACATGCGCCGGACAAGCTTTAAGTTCAATCGCTGTCTTTTGTATAATAAGGTCACGGCTTTTTCTCATTTAACCTGACCTATTCCCGGCTTAGTGCCGCCGTGAAACTGATTTAGTCACAGCACCGTGAAGCCGGGACCAGTTTTATGCACCTCTAATCCAAAGCTACAGAAACTTCTCGCCGTTAGTTCATCAATAATTAGAGCTTGAATGATAATCGTGTAACATCGTGTGTGAACCTCTCTTTAGTTTTACTAATGTGACTCCTTGGAAAATACAGCAGCAATGGATACTTCTCATTGCTCACTAATTTGTCAAATATCAGGAGCATACGATGTTATATATATTACGTTTCTGAGTGATGATTTCGTTGGCAGCCGTTAAGACAAATCTTCACGCCTGACTTTACGTCTCACCTCTGACCGGCCTGTCTGGCCTCACGCCCAGAGATTCATGATATCTGAGCAGTGCGTCGATAGTGGCGATAGTGGCGTCGATAGTGGCGGCATAGTGTCGATAGTGTGCGGCATAGTGTCGATAGTGGCGGCATCTTATGTGGCGGCATCTTGTTTCTTCATTAACCCTGCTTCTTATTTTCTTATTCAACATTATATTATATATATATATATATATATATATATATATATATATATATATATATATATATATATATATATTATATATATATATATATATATATATATATATATATATATATATATATATATATATATATATATATATATATATATATGTATATTTGCACCCATTTAATGCCCCTGTAACTGACCCCTGCCGACCCCTGCCAAGCCCCTGTCCGTCACCGCCTGACCCCTGTCGGGCCCTGTGACCGACCCCTGTCGGGCCCTGTGACTGACCCCTGTCGGGTTCCCGTAACTGACCCCTGCCGGGACCCCTGTGATTGACCCCTGTCGGGCTCCCGTAACTGACCCCTGTCGGGCCCTGTGACTGAACCCCATCAGGCCCTGTGACTGACCCCCAGCAGGCCCTGTGACTGACCCTGTCGGGACCCTGTGATTGACCCCTGTCGGGCTCCCGTAACTGACCCCCGTCAGGCCCTGTGACTGACCCCCAGCATGCCCTGTGACTGACCCCTGAAGGGCCCCTGTGACTGACCCCTGCCGGAACCCTGTGATTGACCCCTGTCGGGCTCCCGTAACTGACCCCTGTCGGGCCCTGTGACTGACCCCTGTCGGGCCCCTGTGACTGACCCCCATCAGGCCCTGTGACCTCATCAGGCCCTGTGACTGACCCCTGTGGGCCCCTGTGACCGACCCCTGAAGGGCCCCTGTGACTGACCCCCGTCAGGCCCTGGGACTGATCCCTGAAGAGCCCCTGCGCGGCGGTGGGCGGCAGTGCGGCGGCTGGTTAGCTGGCTTTGTCTGCCGGGGAAAGTTCTCGGTATCAGGCCGTTTGACGGCATGTGGCGGGTTCCCGGCAGCGGGCCGGGTGCCGGCGGGTCGGGGCGTAACAGCCCCACTCCAGGCCGACCGGCCAGCCATGGGGCCGGCGGCGGTACCCAGCCGTCTGCCCTGCCAGCCAGCCAGCACGTGCAGCCCTCCCTGCTGGACCATGTGACTCGGCCCGGCAGACAGCTGCCAAACGGCCGTTATAAAGCCTCGTGCAACTCCTGGCTTCAGGAAACTACTAAAACATAATGTTCACAGCGGACGTGGGTCTAACTTCTAGGCTTATTATTGTATTATTTTAGGCTTATTATGTTATGTATTCGCAGAGCAGTCGTACCAGGAGCGAAACGAATGTGTTAGCCTACCGTGTAAATAGTGTTTAAAACCGTTATTATTCTTAACATGTGATACCTTCTATTCTGTATCTGGCCGACAAAAATAGATTAAGTTCTCTCTCCGGCCTGTTTCTCCACTTCATTGGCACGATCGACGCAAGAGTCTTCCTGGCTCAGAAGTCAGAGGTGCCTCAGTTTTAAAGACACCATGATCGCAAGGCCTTCTTCCGGCTTTCGAGGCAGCTCCGCTTCAATAGTTCGGACCTTTATACCCAAGTACTTTTAATCTGGGGCGTCGCCAACAGGGGGACTGGGAGCCGGGCCCCGCTAGGATCGCTCCGGCCGGAGTCCGCCCCCCCCCCCCCCAGTTCGCAGGATGTTAACATTAGCCCTATGGGGTTAGCCCCCAAACCTCTGGCTGCCCCCATTCAAAATTGTGTGGCGATGCCGCTGCTTTTAACCCATTGCTAAACACATTTATTCGATCACTGTCAGCAATACTGTCAGCCACCCACTGTCGGATCCAGCCTCCCAATATCGGGTGGAGGGGGGCTAATTTCACTGGGGGCCTTCCGGGCCCTGAGCCCCAGGGGCCTCCATGTGGCCTACAAGGTACCCCCATTTTATCCCCCTTTGCGGGCTTGGATTCAGGGTTGATCACATTGTTTTGGTATTCGAATCCACAGATCACAATAGACCTTATCAAATAAAAAGAGTAATGCAAATTTATTTTTAGTATCGTATGAACACAAAGTGACTTCTGGCCAAGATAACTGCTAAATAACGCTCACTACAACACCCTTCCTGCCTTGTGATGCGGAATACGACCACGCAGCAAAGCTCGAGTATTTGTACTATCGTACTATCAAACGTGTTTCTAATTTATCGCTATGCTATTGTTACGTGTAAGGACGTGTCAATTGAGTGCAAAAGTAAATGCATAGATATTTTCCTCCAAATATCTCAAATTTTGTCATTTTAGATGCTATTTTATATAAAAATAAGTTATTCGCTAATAACTTTTGACTGAATAAAGCTAGAAGGGCACGGTAAACGTCATTTTGTTGTTACCATCAAGACGTGTTGAATTATGTGCAGCATGACCTCTTTCTGACATTTGATGACCTTGACCTAAGGTCAAGGTCACGGAGCAAGGTCACCTTTCCAAATTTGACCTACACGGCGAGGTTATATATCTTTGAACTTGTCTTGAAGATAGGAATGCATTGGTATTACAAATAATTGGGCTATCGTTGATGATTATAAAGCAAACTGAGACATTTTTGGGCTTTCTTTACACTGAGAAAGAAGTTATGAAGTTGCTATTCGACATTAAAATTAAAAGGAATTCAAAAATTGTCATTGACGATCAGGCGTTATTTAAGCACAATCGAATTCCTCGCAACAAGACAAGTTTTAAGATATATAACATCGCCACACAGGCCACAATTGGAAACCTAACCTTGAACCTTGACATTGACCTTAGGTGAAGGTCATCAAATGTTAGAAAGAGGTCATACGTATCATTCAACACGTCTTCACGAAAATAACAAAATGGTGTCCATTTTAACTTTTTTTTTACTATATTCAGTCAAAAGTTATTGGGGAATACCATCTTTCACAAAAAGAACAAATAAAATGACACAATTTAGCATATATTTGAGGATAAATAACCATCAATATTTTGTTATGTTTGAACGACACTTCTTTACACTTAACAATAAGAAAGTCAAACATAGAAAATGCATTTGGCTCGGGTATCCAAAAAAAGATTAAAAATGTCAAAAAATTACTTACTTTGAAATTGAAGGTGAAGGTCATCAAATGTCAGAAAGAGGTCATGCTGCAGAGCATTCAACTCGTTTTGATGATAACAGCAAAATGACGTTTACCGTGCCATTCTAGTTTTGTTCAGTCAAAAGTTATTAGCGAACAGCATATTTTGTATATAAAATAGCATGTAACATGACAAAATTTGAGATATTTGGAGGCAAATATCCCTCAATTTTATTTTTGCACTTAATTGACACGTCCTTACACGTAATAATAGCATAGCGAAAAAGTAGAAACACGTTTGAGAAAAGGTATCCAAAAAAGTTGTAAGATTTCGAAAACGTACTAAATTGCGAGAGAAAAAAAATCAACATAACCATATTTAAAAAAACAGCTCATTGCCATTCTAATGACATTTAATACATATATATATATTGCTTCAGTAATTCTCCGCCATATGGGCTGACAAAGATGGACCTGCACCGTGACCTTATAAAAATGCCCGACGCAATATCTCCGGAACCACGGCTTGCATTGCAATACAACTTTCACAGCTCGCTTTAATTCAGTCGAAATGCTCTAAATTCAAGTTTGCGTTCTATGAGACATAAACAGAGCCCAAAACCAAGCCTTCAATAGAGCTCTAGTGAAGGCTTGCTCTTGGGCTCTGTTTATGACGCATAGAATGCAAACTTGAATTTAGAGCATTTCGACAGAATTAGAGTGTATTCTACTCGACAAGAGCTTTCAAATGAGCACACGAGGAGGTCTGTACGACGAATTTTATTTTTGACCTTTTGGGTAGGGGTCAACAACTTACGTAGGCCCGGGGGAGGGGGGACCAAAACTCAAAGGATCGAAATGAACTTTGGCATACTTGTTATTGACCTAGAGCAGAACGCCGTGTCAATTGGCAAGCTTGCACCGACGAAAAGGTGTTTTTTTTTACACCCTACTGGCCAGAGGGTCGTCATTAGCCGGATGGGCGCCATCACTGGCCGGAGGGGCGTCCTTTCTGGCCGGAGGGGCGCCATCATTGGCCAGAGGAGCGCCGTCACCTGGCCATAGGGCGGCACATGACTAGGGGGCGACACATAGCTAAGGGGCGGCACATGACCAGAACGCGGTACGTGACCTAAGGTCGGGACCTGGCCTGAGGGCGGCACCTGGCTTGAGGGCGACACATGTATTGAGGGCGGCACCTGACCATGGGGCGGCATCTAGCCTGAGGGCGGCACCTGGCCTGAGGGCGGCACATGACCTGAGGGCGGAACCTGGCCACGGGCGGCACTTAGCCTAAGGGCGACTCCTGGTCTGAGTGCAGCCCCCAGGTCTGAGTGCAGTCAGATATCAAACTCCGTAAGCAGGACTATTTCCGCGTCTTCGGCGCGGAAGTTGATCTGCTTACGAGGCCCTGCCGCGCCTTCGGCGCGGAGGAGGGGAGTGCCTCCGGCGCAGGGGGCGGCCACCCCCCCCCCCTTCTGTATCCGCCCCTGCTCCCCTATGTTGAGGTGGGGTGGGCAGACAGACCCCCGTGGCATGGCACGTGCTGCCCGCCGGCGGCCCGCCGTCGTGGGAGGGGTGACGGGGTGAGTTGCCAGCTGTTTCCGGGTCACCGCTGGCCGGCCACCGGCCGCCGCCTTTGTGTCGGCTCTCATCAGAAGCTGGGCTGGCCGCCGCCGGAGGCCAGCAGCCAGCTTCCTCCGCCGGCGGCAATCAGCCGACACAGACTGACCGGCCTGTACTCTGGACCGGAACTCCCAGGCTCCGGCGCTGACCCGCCGCGCCGCGCCGCCGCCGCCGCGCCGCCGCCACCGCGCCGCCGCCGCCTCGCGACGATTACGGCGCTTCCGGCGAGGCGTTCGCGGAATGCAGCGCGGTGGCGGCGACAGCTCGCCAGATGCGCCGCGGATCGCTTCCAGAAAGGAGGCGATCCCGGCGCGGCGGTCTGCACAGTGCGGCACTCATGGCGCACTGCTGTGTATTACATAGGGAGACAGAGGTCATCCGCTCCGGCTTTGTCTCAGAAGTTAGTGTGTCTCGTCGGGGTCGCTTCCTTGTCTTTAGTGGTTTCAGCTGGAAAAGAGCTGACTCGGAATTAAAAAGACGGTGTAAAATTACAATCCTATTAATCGTGACATGCATTCATTACTCTTCCACAACTTATCAGTCTGTGATTGTAAGCTTCGATCGTAAAATTGGAGCTGGTTCCCTTCAGCTTTGCTCCTCACCGTGATAACATTCTCGCATACGTCAAAATATGCGTATGTTCATGGATATGCATGTATATTGTATATAGTCAACGGCAAAAAGGTAGCGAAGGTAGTAACGACTTAGTCTAAGCCAACCAATTCAGCGACAGTTTGTCTCGATCGCGGTCAGCACTACATGTAACTCAGGCTGTTCCCACCAACCAGGAATATTACAGTTTTGTATGTGACTGTATTAAGGGGCC
>JAXIVJ010008685.1:0-54388 GCA_036785665.1 Chirona hameri
CCACTGGCGAATCCAGGGGGCGGACATCAGTAGCAAATCTCTCCCCCAGGAATCGGGGGGGGGGGGGGGGGGGGGGGGGCATGCAATACAAGTATGCCCCCCCCCTACGCGTTCCCTGCACTGAACGTGAAAAACAATGATCTTAGGAGAAAACTTCATGAAAACGGAAGTTTTTCTTCTTTTATCAAGTGATTGCGTTTCAAGTTTTGATGTATCCCTTGCTTTCAATGATAGACAAAGCAGCGCACCTGATGCAATTCAAGCAGCCCCGGTGACACGCGCCCCGCTGGGGGGGGGGGGGGGGGGCAGAATCTGCCCCATCCCGGATTTTCTCAATAACTTTGAAACTGTGATAGATATCAACGTGAAACTTGCAGTACCTTATACTGCATCAGTTCTACGTCTTCTCATAAATTTCAATGAAATTAATGTAGCATTTTGGGAGATAATAACGTTTTAATGACGTCATGTCATGCCATTTTTGGTGGAAAAACGATAAATGGTTGACAAATCGTACAAAATAGAGTTTCAAAGCAAATTGCAAATAAAAAACGTCAAAAGAAAGGAAATGACATTCTCTTGCAAATGGCTATCTCGAATTGGTATTTTTTTTGGGGGTTTTGACCCCCAAAAATAAAATATATTTTTGTTTCTTCGGAAAAATGTCCGCATTTTTTTTGGTGTGAATTCGAGAAGTGATTTTCTTAAAGGGAGTGTGCCTACTGTTTTGATCTGTCAAAATTATTTTTCCTGCGATAAGTAGCTATTGTTGTGATGGTTGGATACAACGAAATTTACATCTGGAGCCCCTTTAGTTGAATTTTCACTTATATTGTTTTTACTTATTTTTCTTTCGATATCGAAAAAACTATCCCCACTACGGTGAAGGTAATCAGAGGTAACAAATTGCTACGTGAGCGACGCACCTAAGACAAAATACAGGCCGATCGTTTCGCCCAGGCCACGGTAGATAAAATACGTTCCGCCTATTCAATACGTGCGCTTCCGTGGGTTTGGGTTTGGGTTATACATATCGCCTTGGGTTTGGGGATATATCACCTTGGGTTTGGGGTTGGTGCTGGTGGTTGCAGTTTATCTGGGATCGTATAGCTCCTGTTGTATCAAAAGTAATGATTTGGTAAATACTAAAGTGAGATATTGACCTCTTTGACTACAGAAAGCTGTGTAAGTTTATTGAAAACCGTAAAAAGGCCGATTTAGATACATTTTAATTCAGTGTCCTAGTATTGGGAAATTTTGGTGGAAAATGTCACCCTATGGATACTATTTTTCCACTCTTTTTCCTGAGTTTTACTGTGAATTTCCCACTCCTTATTTTAAAATGTATTGGATAATTGGAAACCTGATACTGATTTATGGATGTAATGATAGGGACAGCCTGTGGACGAAAAGACAGTTAAAAATTGGCATAGGTAATAACTAATTTTGGTGAGCAGGTAATTGGGCGATAAAGCCTCGTACATATGCCTTTTGGTTTAATTTTCCACTCTTTATACTTATTTTAGTCAGAGTTTTCCACTCTGCACACCAGCTCCAAAGCAATTCTAGGAGCCTGTAATTAAATTTAATTCCATGTTTCTTATTGTTGTGGTAGGTACTAGGTAGGTACCTACCACCTATGCGCAGTTAATACTTATTTCAATTTAGAATAAGTAAGACATCAATACGTGCTATACCTACCTTTATGTTAAAAATATCAATTGTGTGAACACAATTTAATTATACTTTTATGAGAATGAGAATTAGCTACCGGATATTTACTGCAAATTGGTACCTATAACACTGTAGGTATGGTAAAAGCCCAATCTTCAGACATGTCTTACCTCAGGCTTGTCATGCTATCAGAGTATAGGGGCTACTGGCGAAACTGTGTCTGTATTGTTAACATTCTGATGGCATAAAAAGTCCAAGGTTATGATGTGTCCGAGGTTGCAGCAGTTCACCCTACCAACAGCTACCAATGGTGATAGCCTGCGTCCATGGTACCAGCTAAAAAGTGATGAGTGTTTTTAACTTTAAAAGGCAAATAAGTTAAGTGAGGAACATGTGTGATTTATGTTAATGGATTTACACATACCTAAATTGGCAATGTAAATGTAAGTTATTTTCAATATAAATTGTCAATATAAGACAATAATGGCCAATCTGATATTTTTGCTGTAACAATGGTTTAATGACCACACACATATATATTTACATATATATATATATATATATATATATATATATATATATATATATATATATATATATATATATATATATATATATATATATATATATATATATATATATATATATATATATATATATATATATATATATATATATATATATATATATATATATATATATATATATATATATATATATATATATATATATATATATATATATATATATATATATATATATATATATATATATATATATATATATATATATATATATATATATATATATATATATATATATATATATATATATATATATATATATATATATATATATATATATATATATATATATATATATATATATATGTATATATATATATATATATATATATATATATATATATATATATATATATATATATATATATATATATATATATATATATATATATATATATATATATATATATATATATATATATATATATATATTATATATATATATATATATATATATATATATATATATATATATATATATATATATATATATATATATATATATATATATATATATATATATATATATATATATATATATATATATATATATATATATATATATATATATATATATATATATATATATATATATATATATATATATATATATATATATATATATATATATATATATATATATATATATATATATATATATGTATATATATATATATATATATATATATATATATATATATATATATATATATATATATATATATATATATATATATATATATATATATATATATATATATATATATATATATATATATATATATATATATATATGTATATATATATATATATATATATTTAATACTTATACTTACTTATACTTATAAACATGAAGGATTTAGAAAGGCCACATGGCCTCACTGATCCAAACGATACTGAGCTCCTTAGCAAGATTCTCTCCCTCAGTCGTGTATATATTTAAATGTTGATATAACTTAAATGTCATATATATTTAAATGTTGATATAACTTAAATGTCATATATTTAAATGTTGAAGCAAATGTGAACAATTCACATATTTTTCTTCTTTGAATCTGAAAAAAACGATTCTAAAAAAATCCATGAATCAAATGGTGATTTAATAATTCAGGTCCCAAAGATGAAATGAATTGTGATTGAATCATTACAAATGTTGAATCAAAGTCTGCTTATATTGACAATACATATTGTCAGTACAAAATGGCATACAATCACACTACTCCACTACTTATTCAATACAAGTAGGTACATATTGCACAAGTTTCAGGTGATGGCTGCAATGGCCTTGGCTGCAGTGTTGCTGGTATCATAGAGCTGTAATTGTATAGAAAAAATATAAGCAGTGAGGAAAGATGAATCTTGGATGACTAACTAAGAAGTTTATGAAAAGCTGTAAAGCTGGTAACGCCGATTTAGATGCATTTCAACAGCATGTGTCTATGCACTATGGTCTTTTTATTGCAATATATTTATTTGCAATTATTTTGCAGATTTATTTGCATTTGCAATAATTTTATTGCACTTGCATGAAGTGAATATTAAAAAAATGGACATCTTCAATATATAATTTAATATAATTGGAATGGGAGGCCATTTTCCCCATTTCTGGTGATATTTTTTCCCTTTTTGTGAAAATGGGAAAGCAATATTTCAACAATGGTGTACTTTCCTCGTTTAAGACACCAGTAGCAAAGAACAATGTTACTGTGTTTTTGTGAGATTTCTGTCTTCATTCTCCATTGTGGTAGGTTGCTATTTTTTGTCACAGAACAGTGCCAATCTTATATTGTGTTCAGTATTCACTGCCTTCAGGCTTCCTTGTTGTGTTGTCTGCGCGGTTGTTCCGCAACTCGTTGGCGGGAGGGCGTACTGAGAAGCTGTAATGGAACATCAGTGGTAGCGGCGGCGACTCGCCCAGCCAGGAATGTCACGACAGCCGGGCGAGTCTTTGTTTATCGTTCAAAATGATTGTTACTATGAATACATGGTTTTACGCAGCCTTTACGCCTTTACCGTTGATTTAAGTTACAAACTTCATTAAATAATGCTTACAATCAAACATGAGTGGTTTTCTGAATAAATGGTTTCATGAATCGTTTCTTCTCTTTTATAATTTTTAGTACTACCACATGTAGCGTCAACGTCCCGTTCTATTGACTGACTGTCTAGTAGGACATCACATATCAGCGTCACAACTCAGCTACAGCGGTCTTAGAACTAGACCAGAGGCGCAGTCACTAAGTCCTGGTTCAAACACCGAGAAAAACCATGCTTACTTGTTCTGGCTGTATTATGAAACATCAAAGTCAACGGATGAGCCATTCATACATTTTACATTTTAGTAAAAGCAATAGCAACGTAACAATAGCAATACCAAACATGACCAATTCCATTCTCCACAGCAAATGATGTCACCATTTCACCTTTCCTCCGCACCTTAGAAATGTACAACAAACGAACAAGTACTCCATGTTAATATCAACTGTGCGATATAAGTCAGAGGTCAGAAGTTGTGCCTAACTACAGCCACATACCGAGGTCAGGTCAGAAGTCAGACAGTAACCGTGTATGCCTGCAGGTCATATAGAGACATACAGACACAGGACAGGTCTGATGTCATGCCAGAGGTCAGACCAGCGGTCAGACGGCAGTCGCGTCTCCTACCAGGTAACAGACAGAGGTCATGTCAGATGTCAAACAGCGTCCCCCTGCAGGTCACGCACAGAGTGAGGTCATGTCAGAGGTCGGATCAGATGTCATGTCAGAGGCCGGATCAGATGTCATGTCAGAGGTTGGGTCAGATGCCATGCCAGAGGTCGGACCAGCGGTCAGACAGCAGTCACGTCTCCTACTAGGTCCCGCACAGACAGAGGTCAGGCCAGATGTCAAACAGCGTCCCCCTGCAGGTCACGCACAGAGTGAGGTCAGGTCAGATGTCATGTCAGAGGTCGGGTCAGATGTTATGTCAGAGGTCGGGTCAGAAGTCAGGTCAGAGGTCAACCCGGAGGTCAGGTCAAATATCAGGCCAGAGATCAGGCAGCAGCTGTGTATCCAAGCAGGGCACACACAAGATACAGATGCAAGGGCGCTGCCACAATATTGTGAGAAGGGGGGGGGGAGCAGGCAGGTGTTCCCCCTCTCTACCTCACTTTCATTGAGCTGTTAAAATCATGCTAATCTGCCCCCCCCCCCGGGGGGGGGGGGGGGGGTCGCCGCCCCTGCACAGAGTTCAGGCATGTGAGAGGTCAAACAGCAGCCATTTCTCCCATTGGGTCACACAGGCAGAGGTCAGATCAGAGGTCAGACGGCAGCCGTGTCTCCCTGCAAGCCACTCACAGACAGGCGTCATGTCAGAGGCAAATGGCAAACAGCGTCCCCTGCATGTCACGACACGCACAGTGAGGTCAGGTCAGCTGTCATGTCAGGTCGGGTCAGATGTCATGTCAGAGGTCGGGTCAGATGTCATGTCAGAGGTCGGATCAGATGGCATGTCAGAGGTCGGGTCAGATGTCATGTCGGAGGTCGGGTCAGAGGTCAAGTCAGAGGTCAAGCTAGAGGTCGGGTCAGATCAGGCATCAGTCGTATCTCAAAACAGGGCACACACACTTGCAAGGGCGCTGCCACATTTTGAGACGGGGGGGGGGGGGGGCAGCTAGGTGTTTGCCCCCTCCCCTACCTCACACTCAATGAACTGTCAAAATCCTGCTCATCCATCTGGAGGCAGCCCAGCCCAGCCCCAGCCCCCCCCCCCCCCGTCTTCCTGCAGGCCACACACACAGACAGAGATCGGGTCGCTCCTATTCAGCCGCGCCGGCCGGTCGCGCGCGCCCAACAACTGCAGCTGTCCCGTGACACCCAGCACGTGTGTGCCGCTCCTTTTCAGCCGAGCTTCACTGCTGCCACTGGTTACCAGAGCTGATGGACTGTCTGCAGGCTCCGGAGCCATGTCAGGAAGGTGCTGGAAAGGCAATGGCACACAGGTCATGAAATGTGGAAATGGGAATGATATAATGCCATTAGATACTGAATGATGTATTTTATCATTTACTCGATTATTCATTATGTTATAGTGTAATTCAAATCACATGAACAGACATAAACAGTATCAGGAAATATTAAGTCGTGCTATGCTTGGACAAAATACCACTGGAACCCAGTATGTACCAGTAGTGCACTTTGAAATGCTTGAGAAATATGCATTTGTAAGCAGTAATACTGAAGCAAAATTACACAGACATATTTGATTTCACTTCTTCTTGTACTTCTCACCAGGCACGTAGCCAAGGGGAGGGCGGCGGGGGCGCCCCCCCCCCCCCCTGGAGGCCAGGAGGACCCTTTTTGGCGCGCGAGGGCCCTTTTCGGCGCGCGCAGCGCGCCGAAAAGGGCCGACGAGACCGCGCGAAGCGCGGTATCATAGGCTCTTTAACCCGCGCGGCGCTGGGGGGGTAAATTTTACCCCCCTCCCGGATTTTCTCCATAACTTGAAAACTATGACAGATATCGAAGTGAAACTTGCGGTACCTTATGGTGCATCAATTCTACATCTTGTGTTATAATTTTGTTGAAATTCGTGAAAATTTTGAGGAGATAATGACGTTTTAGTGACGTCATGTCATGTCATTTTTGGTGAAAAAACGTTAAATGTTTGAAAAAAGGTAGAAAATAGCGTGTTGATGCAAATCGCAAATAAAAGGCGTCAAAAGAAAGGAAATAACATTGTCTTTAACATGGCTATCTCAGATGTTCAAAATTTTGGGTTTTTGAACCCCAAAAATGCAAAAAACTGATTTTTGGGGAGAATTTCCACAAAAGTTTTTTGTTTGAAAATTTTCAAAAAACCGGAAGATATACTAGAGCCGAGTATGAACGATGTTCAAACCAAATTTCAAAGCAATTTCTTTATTTTTGACTGACTTATGGCTCTCTAAGAATAAGTAACTCATGACGTCATTTGTTTAAATTGCGTTTTTTGGCTTTTACTGACCAGATACAGACAAATAAATGCCACCACTGTATTTCGAAGACAAAACTAGTCTAGAAACATGCAATGTTTAGTTAGATTAATCAATTTCAAATTTTGACCTTATTTGTGACCTGACCTTGACCTGAGGGCGATTATATGGTGTCAGGCTGTGAAAATGGCTGCTTCTATCGAATTATACGTGTAAAATAACCCATACAACATGTGTCGCATGGTTTTCGTAGACCTGTGACCTTTTGTGACCTGACCTTGACCTTCACCTTTGCTTAAAATTTCACTTTTACTTATGCGGGAAATGCATTATACATTTGGGAGCACTTTGTGAGATAATAGTTGCAATACAAGGCTTTGGATGGAAAGTATAGCCCAAAAACCCAAATACTTAAATTTTGACACTTGACCTGACCGTGACCTGACATGTGACCTTATGTTAATAATTTCGGGCATGCGTTAGATTCTTCTCACTGAGAGCTTTCGATCGCCGCCTTGCGCGTCTCGCTGCGGTTCTTGGTTCGGAAGATACGAGGGGGGGGGTAAAATTTACCCCCCCAGCACCGCACGTTCGGATGGAGACCCCAGCGCCGCGCGGGTTAATACACGAAGCGTGGTCTTTAGAGAGTTTAGAGGACTTCAAAGGCCCTTTAGGGCCACTAGGGCCCTCTCTGAAAGACCAGAGGGCCCCTTGGACGTTCAAAAGAGCCCTGCTCATGACAGAGGGGCCCCTGGCCAGACCGAAAGGGCCCCTGAGCGGGTCAGAGCCCCTGAGCACGTCGAATGGGCCCCTGAGCACGTCGAATGGGCCCCTAGCCAGCACAGAGGGGCCCCTGGGCAGGTTGAGAGGCCCCTGAGCATGTCGACAGGGCGACAAAGCGGCCAGCGCAGTCCTTTTCCAGGTCATAAGGGCTCCTGAGCAGGTTGGAGGGCCCCTGGACAGACCAGAGGGCCCCTGGGAAGTTAAGAGGGCCCCTGTGCAGGTCAGAGGGGCCCTGACCAGACCGAAAGGGCCCCTAGGTGGGTCAGAAGGGCCCCTGAACATCCGAATGAGCCTCTAGCCAGCACCGAGGGGCCCCAGGGCTGGTGGGAGGGCCCTCGGAGCATGTCGCAAGGCGACAAAGCAGCCAGCGCAGTTCCTTGCTAGGTCGGAAGGGCCCCTTAGAAGGTTAAAGGGCCCCTGGATAGACCAGAGGGGCCCCTGGAGAGACCAGAGGGCCCCTGGAGAGACCAGAGGGCCCCTGGAAAGTTAAAAGGGCCCCTGCGCAGATCGGAGGGCCCCTGACCAGACCGAAAGGACCCCTGGACGGGTAAGAAGGGCCACTGAACATGCCGAAGTGGCCCCTGGCCAGCACGGAGGGGCTCCAGGGCAGGTCGGAGGCCCCTTGAGCATGTCGGCAGGGCGACAAAGCAGTCAGCGCAGGCCGACCAGAAGAGTCGCTGGGCCGATTGGAGGGGCTCCTGGGCAAGTCAGAGGGGCCCCTGGCTAGACCGAAAGGGTCCCTGGGCCGGTCGGAAGGCCCCTTGAACATGCCGGATGAGTTCCTAGCCAGACTGGAGGGGCCCTGGGCAGATCGGAGGGACCCCTGAGCAGGGGCGGCGGATTGCGGTGGCAGGGTACCCAAAATTCCCCCCAGTCGAAAATCCTGGGGGCAAAGGGTAGTTTTGCCCCCCCCCCCAGATTTTAGCCTGCTCAATCTGGGGGCAACATGACCCTTCCCCTCCCCAGGATTTTCATTTGAGGGGGGATTTTGGGTACCCTGCGCCCGCAATCCGCCGCCCCTGCCCCTGAGTATGTCGGCAGGGCGACAAAGCAGCCAGTGCAGTCCCTGGCCAGGTCGGAAGGACCTCTGAACAGGCCGAATGGGCCCCTTGACACACAAGGGGGGCTTCTTGGAAGGTCAGAGGAGTCTCTGGTGAGACCGGAAGGGTCAAAGCACGTAGAGATCCCAGATGAAGATTAAAACAAGGAGGACTTACTCCACAATACAAATATTATAAGTAGAGCTTTCGGGTATATTGTAACACCCTTCGTCAGGGTGCTACAATATACCCGAAAGATCCAATTTTATTTTTTCCTGTTGAGTAAGCCCTCTTTGTATTATATATATCACCCACTCCACATAATATCTTTTCGTTTCGCGGATCACAGATGAGTCCCTGAACAGGTCGGAAGGGCGTAGAAAAGGTCTTTGGGGCCCCTAGACGATCTGAAGGGACCTTGAGCCTTTCAACAGTAAGAATACATACAGTTGTACAGGGAATAAAACTAAAAAAAAATCGCACCACTCCGCGGCGCAATTTAACTACAAATTCAATTATATGCGGGTTAGGAAAAAAATCGGTCAGTTTCTCGGCGCATTTATGTGTTATGTTGCTACTTTCCTATATTATTGGGTGAAATAGTTCACTTTAGCACTTTTCCCCCGCACTTTTTAACGCACCATATAGCAATTTTAGAGGTCCGCACCATACGCAATGCGACGCATTGATGAGAAACCAACCCAGGGCATAATACTCAAAATTTTCGCGCCGCTCCGCGGCGCAATTTGTTTAAGAGTTCCAGCTCTTGAGCTTAAAAAAATATTTCAAGTTGGTATAGCTGATTCCAAATTCGTGTCGCTGGTTCCGAAGTTGATGTGGCAGTTTGCTAACTCAAGCTCCTAAACGTTGGTATGGCCCATGCCATACCTGCCATACTGCATTTTCCAGCCTTATAACGTGCCTTTTCATGCGTTTTTTTTTGGGGGGGGGGGGGGGCCTTTCAACGTTTAGGAAGTGGCCCTTTCAACGCTCGGGAAGGGGCCCTTTCGAGGCGCCCCCCCCCCCTGGACGAAATCCTGGCTACGTGCTTGCTTCTCACCAACACTTGCATACAACACTGGCAAACCTCTCATGCTAGTCAGCGGCGGATCCAGGAAAGAAAATGGGGTGGGGGGCGGTGGCACATCAGACGTCAAAGGGCCCACGAGCTGCAAGGGGCTCCCAAGCATTTTTGCCAGTCTGAAAGGGTCTGCAGTCGGTCCAAGTGTATTTGCAGGTATGAGAAGGCCCTTGTCAAGCCTGAGAGGGCCTATGCCAGTCTTGTAGGGCCCTTGCAAGACTTGAGAGCGCCCTATGCTGGCCTGAGAGGACCACCAGCATGTGCAGACCTGGGAAGGACCCTCTCAAACCAGCTTTGTGCTCCCTTAGCCTGGTAAGGGCCCTTGGACTGTCGTAAGGCCTCTAAGCTTGGTAAATGCCCTCTCAGGCCCAGCGAGGGCCCTTTCAAACCAGTGTTGGGCCATCAAAGGTCTGGAAAGGGCCTTCTCAGTCATGGCTGTGCCCCGGGCTTGGCAAGGGCCCTCAGGTCCTCAGACATGGATGGACCCAGGCCCAACCATCCACAGAGGGGGCCCTCCTCAGACTTTTGTGGGGCCTGTGTCCCATTTCCCCCTGGATCCGCCCCTGATGCTAATCAATAAAGTGTAAACTAAATTTGGCCCAAATGGTAAGCCGTTACAATGATTTTCAAAGAAATCGGTGCTCCAAAATGTGTGTATTCCTTCACAAGGCAAAGTTTATCAAAGTTAAGCACCTACTTTAATACACAAGCGGTAACGATCAACACATACCAGTGATGGGATGGCAGACTTCTTCAACTTAACATGTGAGCCTGACTCATAATCATAGTGCCTGAAGCACACACGCATTGCCTCCTTCAATCTGCATGCTGCCATCGAGGCAGCCAACAGCTGGCTGTCTGCCCTGGCACCCTGAAATACAGAACATATATAAATGCAAATTTTTTGATGCATTGATTTAATCAATTCACAAAAAAAAGTTTCATGAATTGAACAGTGATTTAATCATTCAGGTTACAAAATGAATTGTGATTGAATTGTGCCAAAAAAGTTAAATCAGTAACCAGTCTGGACTGAGCATGAAACCCATAATCATGGAGGAGCGATTTTTTTTTGTCTTCAAAAGTAAAAAATAATTCAATATATTTATTTAGTGATCTATCAAAAAATAACCATTACAAAACAATTATAATATCTAATAGCTGTCTTTTGAAGATGAGCGTTGAGGCAAAAATAATTATAAAACTGAAGCGTTACACTAATGATATAACACAACATGACAATGACATAATTACACTAATGACATAAGGGACAAGTTTCTGTTCAGTTTCAGATTTTAGTTCAGTAATTCACCTCCTCAGTTAATGGTGTTCTTGAGGTCCATAACAAAGAAAGAGAGTATTATTACGACAGACAGAAAAGCGTACCAGTAATACCAAAACTATGTCACCAAAAACTATACATAATCAAACCTGACCTAATCTTTACAGCAATTACGGTCATAGGGATCCATGTTTAGAACGCTCCGCTCGCATTCGCTCGCTGAACTGTGGAACCCACTGAGTGGGCAATGGGCATCGCCCCCTGGACCCCACCCCAGACCATCTTGTAGACAGACAGTATAGAGGATTCTTCATGGCTCCGAGTGGAAGATAATAATATATTTTCCAAGCGTGCGACTGAAAAAAACGAGCAATGAAGGAGCGAGGTTTTTCAGGAAAACACAGAAATATTTGTTATCTTCCACAAGGCAGACATGAAGAATTCCATATTTTTTTTTTAAAAGTGGAGGTTGTTTCAGTCTAGTTGAGTTCAGTACTTTATTTTTAGTCGGAACTCACATGACCTTATCTTGTATCTCAAGAGGGATGCAAAGATAACACATTATTTCACTTTATCATTGAATGTGTGTTAAACCTTTTTATCTTTGCATCTCAGCAAAGTGCAAAGATACAAATATTCCAGCACTGCAGACCCAATGGAAAATCAACCTCTACAAGAAAGATAACCCACTGTTCAGTATGTCATAATATTAGTCAGCAGACTACTCTTCTACTATTAAGGACCTCAAGAACACCATAAACTGGGGAGGTGAATTACTGAACTAATACCAGAGTTTCAATCATAGTCTATTTTCAGGTTACAAATCTGATTAGTTGCAGTTCTGTCTATTTATCATGTTAATGTTACTAATTAATTGGAAAATAGACTTAAAAATACCTACCAAACATTTTTAAATTATGAACCATTGATTTTTCATATTTATTGTGTTAAGAATTTGAATCAGGTTACTGAATAACCTGAAGACCGCCTATGCCAATGACGAATACCGACTTACCTTGACCTAATATTTAAAATACATTATAATAGCCAAAAGGCTTTGGTGTTCAATAATTATTTTTATTCAAACTACTATCAGTAAAAACCGTATGTCAACACGTACCGGTGGGCGGTGCAGCGATCGAGATGCTTCTTCGTAGTCATATGCACGATTTTTGTTTATACAGCAGCGACATTGTTTATAAGTACATTTCTGGTATCTTATCTATTGCCTTGATCTACAACCACGGACGCAGCACTGCTTCGGCATTTCCACAAATGACCGTTATCGTTCGTTTGAAGATTTGTCAACGCATCAGCCAGGATTGTCAAGTTACTGGAAGGACAATACCAATTACCAAACTAAAACCACGATAGCTACCAAAGATACGACCGAGATAGCTCGCACTAAAAGCTGGAGTTTTAGCAGCTTCAGGCCGTCAGGTACCGCTAGTGAGCCAGGGTAAACACCATGGCTCACTAGCGGTCCCTGGCGGCCAATTGCTGCAAAAACTCCAGCTCTTAGTGTGAGCCCGAACATCGCATACAAATTAATAACCAGTCTGGTTCAATGTAAACAAACCGTCGAAAAGCATGATGGCCGCCCAGGTTCTGTTGTTCGGCAGCAGCTATCAGCTCGCACGAGCTGTTTGTTGGAATTGCTATTGGCCGGTGATAACGATATGCTAGCGGTATAATCGATAGTTGCAGTGCTTTTAGTAGTGGTAAGCCATCTGGAGTCTACCCGATAACTTTTTGCTCCCAAGCAAATTCCTGGAGTCTTTGAATATCTCAGCAACTAGGGTGAATATGGAGAAATGAAGTAATGGTTCAATTCGGAAAATTGTGTTCTATAGACCAGTGTCAATAACTCCAACTAAGCGATGTGAGTAGGCACACTCCCTTTAAGCTCGAATAGCAAATAAGGTGACCGGCCCAAATCCGCGGAGGGAAAACATGGGGTACCTTTTTGCCACAAAAATATGCCCCCCCCCAAATCCTTTTTGCCCCCCCCCCCCAGTGGTTTTCCCTTAAAATAGGCCCTGGAAAATTGACACTTTTCCTAATTGTAAACCAAATCTAAGCAATTTTTATCCACGAACGTTTGTTTTGAGATAGTCTGTAATGCACAACAAAAGGAATGCTGATGGGTTTTGGAAATGTCATCAAACTCTGGGTTATGTCTCCCAAAAATCAACTTGTTTTGGTTGTTCTGGGATCCGTCAGGGCTATTCTGATACCTAATATGTTTTGTTGTTGCTAATCTGAGCCTGTGTGGAGCCTGCCGATCCTTGCTGGCTGTTGGCGCCATTTCAGTTAACCGGCCGTTCAGTTTTAGCCTTGTTATACTGGAGTGACTGGACAGACACGCTGCGCCCGCCTTCTGAGGGTTGAGGATGGATTTAGTTAGCTGGCCGCCAGATGGCGCACCAATCGGCAACAGCTCGGTATTGTGCTGCTGATGCCCGACCGACAAACATTTTATTTACTGTAAATTACTTCAGCTTACCAGGCGGTAGTACATTCTTGGTGTGGTTTGCGGTGTGGTTTGCAGACTGGTGATTGATTAAACTTTTTTTTTTGGGAACGATTCAATCGCGATCCATTTTGAAACCTGAATGATTCTATCACCGTTTGATTCATGGAGAACATTATTGAGAATTGATTCGTTCCGATTCAAAGAATCAAAACAATATTTTAACCGATTCACGTTTGATTCAACTTTAAATATGTATGTTGAATTTATGTCAAATCAATACAAATACATATATATATATGATCATTAAAACATTGTTACAGCAATAATATTTCAGTAGGTATACATGAATGATCCTAGCCACTGGGACTGCATTGTATTTGCGCAATTTACCATGTGCACTTGAATCGTTAAGAATCATTAAATATTTTGATTCAATCAGCCTTGATTTCATGCGGGTTTTGATTCAATCACGATTCATGAATAAAAATATCTGGTGGTGAATCGATTCTTTTTATCCAAGGAATTTTGATTGAACGATTCCAATCGATTGAATCAGAGTCGAATCAATAACCAGTCTGGACTGGTTTGTAGGTAATCTAACAACAGTACCAAGTGATATATTTTCGTTTCCTACTAAGCGTTGCGTTCTTCTTCGTTCTGTGTTACGTTGTTTTTCTTTAAATTGTTTACCGAAGAGGCGTGTTAGAACAATGTGATCTGTCGGCCGCAGTCAGGTCATGGAATACGTGGTCGCAGTCAGGTCATGGAATACGTGGTCGCAGTCAGGTCATGGAATACGTGGTCGCAGTCAGGTCATGGAATACGTGGTCGCAGTCAGGTCATTGATGGAATACGCCATGTTAGAACAATGTGATCTGTCGGCCGCAGTCAGGTCATGGAATACGTGGTCAGGTCATTGATGGAATACGTGGTCGCAGTCAGGTCATTGATGTAATACGTGGTCGCAGTCAGGTCATTGATGAAATACGTGATGTTAGAAAAGTGTGTTTATAGTTGCTTCAAGGACAATGTTGGTAAGCAATGCAAGCGCAGCCATATCAATAAATATTGCACTTCTCGCTGTTGCCGAGGGATGTTTTAGGTGAGCCAGCATACGAGCTGTCTCTACCCACCTCAACCCCCCCCCCCCCCCATCCCGACCCGCTATGTCCTGCTGTCCCCACCTGACCCTTCCCTCTGTCCCCGGCAGGCGTATGAGCTGTCCCCGCCTGACCCTTCCCTTCTCTCTGTCCCCGGCAGGCGTATGAGCTGTCCCCACCTGACCCTTCCCTTCTCTCTGTCCCCGGCAGGCGTATGAGCTGTCCCCACCTGACCCTTCCCTTCTCTCTGTCCCCGGCAGGCGTATGAGCTGTCCCCACCTGACCCTTCCCTTCTCTCTGTCCCCGGCAGGCGTACGAGGTGTCCCCACCTGACCCTTCCCTCTGTCCCCGGCAGGCGTACGAGCTGTCCCCACCTGGTCCTTCCCTTCTCTCTGTCCCCGGCAGGCGTATGAGCTGTCCCCACCTGACCCTTCCCTTCTCTCTGTCCCCGGCAGGCGTACGAGGTGTCCCCACCTGGTCCTTCCCTTCTCTCTGTCACCGGCAGGCGTACGAGCTGTCGCCGCCTGACCTTTCCCTTCTCTCTGTCCCCGGCAGGCGTACGAGCTGTCGACGCTGACCGGTACCCAGGTGATGATGCTGGTCGCCTCCGAGACGGGCCACGTGTACACGTTCGCCACGCGCAAGCTGCAGCCCATGATCACCTCCGAGGCGGGCAAGGCGCTGATCCAGACGTGCCTGAACTCTCCGGACCCGGCCGGCCTGGCGGGCGCCGCACACGGCGGCGACCAGCGCATGTCTGCCACTGGGTTCGAGGAAACGGAGCTGTGCTGCGGCGCCGAGGACGAGCAGAAAGTAAGGCCGCCGCCGCTGCCGCCGCACCTGGCTGGCTACGGCGAGTACCGCGGCGTGGCCGGGCCGTACTCAGGCTACGGCAGCCAGGCGCAGCCCGGCTGGCACCTGCCCGGTCAGCTGGGCGGCATGGGGCAGATGGTGGGGCAGGTGCCGCCGCCGCCGCCGCCGCCGCACTGCCAGGGCTCTGAGGCGGGTCTGGGTGGTGGATTCTATCTGCCCAGTTGTGTCGGTAGGAGGCGGGAGGGGAGCAGTGCGATTCCCCAGCAGGGGGGCTGGGTTCCGTAATCTAGATAGGTCTAGTTCCGAGGGCTGTTGGCGTTGTTGGAATAAGTTCTGTGGGGATACCGTTCCGGCATGGATGGGGCTGGTTAACCCGGCATTGGCTGCGGTCTCAGCCGAACGTCATTGGCTGGGGGGGGGGGGGGGGGTCGTCCCCCTCCCCCTCCCCGCCCTATTTACCTTTCGTACCAATAACCGCAGCGAGACGCGCAAGGCGGCAATCAAAAGCTCTCAATGAGTCGCATCCAAGGCATACACGAAATTTTCAAAATAAGGTCACATGTCAGGTCATGGTAAGGTAAAAGGTCAAAATTTCGATATTTTAGTTTTTGGGCCATACTTTCCATCCAAAGCCTTAGATTGAGACTATTATCGCACACAGTGCTCGCAAAGGTATAATACATATTCTGCATAAGCAAAAGTGAAATTGTAAGCAAAGGTCGAGGTTTCCATATCAGGTCACAAAAGGTCACTATTGGCAAGAGGTCATCGAAAGTCATGCGACACATGTTTTGTGGGTTATTATACATGTATAATTCGATAGTAGCAGCCATTTTCACAATCTGACACCATATAAGGTCGAGGTCAGGTCACATAAGGTCAAAATTCGAAATTA
The DNA here is from genome assembly GCA_036785665.1 of Chirona hameri. NCBI lineage: Eukaryota > Metazoa > Arthropoda > Thecostraca > Balanomorpha > Balanidae > Chirona > Chirona hameri. The sequence continues at coordinate 16,681 of JAXIVJ010008685.1, forward strand.
ATAAATTTAAATAAAAAGGCATGTTTATAGACCAGTTTTGTCTCAGAAATACATTGCTGGCATTTTGTTTGTTTGTATCTGGTCACTAACAGCAAACAAAAAAACGCAATTTCAAAACATGGCGTCATAAGTTACTCATACTTAGGGAGCCATAAGTCGGTCAAAAGTAAAGATATTGCTATTAAATTTCTTTGGGTATTGTCCACATGTGATTCTTCAAAATTCCTTCAGTTTTTTCCATGTTCGAAACTTTTGATTTTGAGGTCATTTTTTCCAACAACAATTTTTTTTGGGTCAAAAACCCAAATAAAAAAAATCCGAGATAGCCATGTTGTGCGCTTGTCATTTGGAACCTTTTGTCGCTTTTCGATCGCATTTTGCTCAAATTATGGCATTTGTACGGCCTGCTAAATTTTAGCTGATTTTTGTGTCAAACTCCTGTGTAGTGACGTCACTAAATTCGCTATATTTCGGGGGGAAAAATCTGCGAAATTGCTTCATTTTTGCGCAGAAGACGTAAAATTGATGTTCGAGAAGGTACCTGAAGTTTTACGTCGATAGCGCTATTGGTTTTTTGAGCTATTGCGAAAGTTCGTCCGGGGGGGGGGGGGCAAAAAACGCCCCCCCGCCAGCCAATGGCGGGTTAAGAAGGGCCACTGAGGAGTCTGGGGTGGCTATTGAGGGATCCCTGAGGGGTGTGGAATGTGGATAGCATTGAGGGGTTCAGCCCGGAGCTGGTGGGCGGTTCTAAGGTACCGGAGGTTGGCCTAAGTTTCTCTTAGGGGCCGCAGACTGGTCTGCGTTTTTCTGTGAGGGTCACTACAGTGGTGCCGGCCAGGACGTGTAGGTACCGTCACCAGTCTCCATCCTACCTGGCATCGACAGACAGCTGCCTGCGGCTGCTGCTGCTGCTGCTGCTGCTGCTGCTGCTGCTGCTGCTGCTGCTGCTGCTGCCACGACCCGGTCCTAAGTGGACCAATGACTAATGTCGCCAAAAAATGTTGATTTCATGCTGTGAGAATGTCATACAAAAGGTTTATATTGTTTATCGAAAGCCCTCGGGATTTGTGGTAAAAAAAGCTCAGTAAATGAATGTCTTCTTTAGTCATGTGTGTCGGTTTTCACGATATAAGTTAGTGATCGTGGCAGCGTGGCACGTTTTGGTAATTTGTTGCCACCTCTGGTGCGGCTGTCACCTCCGTTAGACCTCCAGCGTGGGGTGAGGATGGGTGGCCACGGTACCGGGCAGACCAAACGCGATGGGTACCGATGGGTACCCCACAGCCCCATACCTGACCCGGCAGTGAAGTGAACCCACAATGCCCCCCCCCCCCCCCCCCCACAGCGTGGGTTGAGGATGGGTGGCCACGGTACCGGGCAGACCAAACGCGATGGGTACCGATGGGTACCCCACAGCCCCCATACCTGACCCGGCAGTGAAGTGAGCCCACAATGCCCCCCCCCCCCCCCCACAGCGTGGGTTGAGGATGGGTGGCCACGGTACCGGGGGCAGACCAAACGCGATGGGTACCGATGGGTACCCCACAACCCCCCATACCTGACCCGGCAGTGAAGTGAGCCCACAATGCCCCCTCCCCCCGGGTTTATTTATAGATTCTCTGTGCTTTTGCCGCTGCTTAATAATTGTGCCATATCGACGGGTAGAGACGGGACCAAGTGACGTAAGTTGTTGGCGTGGATTGAATGTTGTGACACTTTTGTTATCAATTTAGAGGATGTATATTATTGCCTTCATGTATTTTTCCAACGAAGTGTTGAAGCCAAATACTGGTCCCCATTTGGTATGTGTCTATCAGTGATGGGTTGCAGTGTTTATTGCCCTTCCGATTAATTGTTATTGCATTGGTGATACGTGCTCTGTGAATGCCTGTTGGTCTTGCTTATGCTGTGCTTCTGTGTGTTGCGGGCCCTGCCGGCCGGCCCCCCGTGCGCTGCACTGGTCCGATGCAGTTAGTGATGCTGAACACAATATACAGACAGATCTGCTGTGAACGCGATCATCACCTGATGAGCATGCTGCTCGGTTGGAACGCTCATTACGCGATGCAATCTGGCCGCAATATGAGGCGGCTGGCGCGGGCCTTTAATTACCGATGATGTATGACTTATGAGTGTCTGGGCGGCGGCGGTCGGAGGGACCGCTGCCGCTGCCCGGCTCCGGTGCTGGCCGGTGCTGGCCCGGCTCCGGGTCAGGGGAGGAAGTTATCACTGGGGCAGGGGAGGAAGTTATCACTGGGGCAGGGGAGGAAGTTATCACTGGGGCAGGGGAGGAAGTTATCACTGGGGCAGGGGAGGAAGTTATCACTGGGGCAGGGGAGGAAGTTATCACTGGGGCAGGGGAGGAAGTTATCACTGGGGCAGGGGAGGAAGGTCTCACCGGGGCAGGGGAGGAAGGTCTGTCCAGTTCTCACCGGGGCAGGGGAGGAAGGTTGTCCAGTTCTCATCGTGAATATCTGTCAATGATGTTAAATGAATTCGTGTTGCTGCCCTTCAAAGGTCTAATTTCTGTTACTCTTTTCGATAATTATTCTTTTATTTTTGTACTTAGTACCAGAACCAAAGTATTGGCTAGGTTTGTTGAACCAAACTCATTATGTGCTTTGGCTTTTGCTAGGTTTGTACGTGTAGTCGATATCCTTTCATGTTTTCTTTTCTAAACAGCTGCTGTGCTCGCACTTGTCAACTCCATTGATGCTTGAAGATGTCACCTCTGGTGTATACGTGCCTCTTCTCGTCATCATATTCTGCTGGGTCTTAGGCAGTCCTTCGTTATCCTTATCAAATTTATATTCATACTAATGGTTTTTGCAACTCTTCGTGGTTATTCTCCATGGCGATGGGGCCTCTGTGAAGTGGTTGTTGATGCTGTAACATCTATAGCCTGCAGGTGTTTAAGGCTTAGCAGCGCCTCGGGAACAGCGTGAAGCTCAATACTGGCTTGCGGTGTGGGGACCGCTTGTGGAAATGACAGCCGGCCACGAATATCCTCGTGGTCAGCTTGGCTTGAGGTCCAGCCCGAGGTCCAGCTTGGAAGGCGGACATTGGTCAATGTGTGGATGTTTGCTGTAGCGCGTCCACCATATAAGGCTGTCTGAAATCTGCACCATAGCTGATTTAATTGTCTGGTAACATCTGTCCGTTATTGAGGCCCCATAGAGAGGTATCTCCTTTTCAGAGCAGTTGACTTTGCCCGAGTGTGGTGTGTGGCCCGCTACCCCGGTGTAGGTCGGCTGTGGCCCGCTACCCCAGTGTGTGTAGGTCGGCTGTGGCCCGCCGTCCGGTGTGTAGACCGGCTGTGGCCCGCCACCCCGGTGTGTGTAGGCCGGCTGTGGCCCGCCACCCCGGTGTGTGTAGGCCGGCTGTGGCCCGCCACCCCGGTGTGTGTAGACCGGCTGTGGCCCGCCGTCCGGTGTGTAGACCGGCTGTGGCCCGCTACCCCGGTGTGTGTAGGTCGGCTGTGGCCCGCCGTCCGGTGTGTGTAGACCGGCTGTGGCCCGCCACCCCGGTGTAGGCCGGCTGTGGCCCGCCACCCCGGTGTAGGCCGGCTGTGGCCCGCCGTCCGGTGTGTGTAGACCGGCTGTGGCCCGCTACCCCGGTGTGTGTAGGTCGGCTGTGGCCCGCCACCCCGGTGTGTGTAGGTCGGCTGTGGCCCGCCACCCCGGTGTGTGTAGGTCGGCTGTGGCCCGCCACCCCGGTGTAGGCCGGCTGTGGCCCGCCACCCCGGTGTGTGTAGGTCGGCTGTGGCCCGCCACCCCGGTGAGTGTAGGTCGGCTGTGGCCCGCCACCCCGGTGTGTGTAGGTCGGCTGTGGCCCGCCGTCCCGGTGTGTGTAGGCCGGCTGTGGCCCGCCACCCCGGTGTGTGTAGGCCGGCTGTGGCCCGCCACCCCGGTGTAGGCCGGCTGTGGCCCGCCACCCCGGTGTGTGTAGGTCGGCTGTGGCCCGCCACCCCGGTGTGTGTAGGTCGGCTGTGGCCCGCCACCCCGGTGAGTGTAGGTCGGCTGTGGCCCGCCACCCCGGTGTGTGTAGGTCGGCTGTGGCCCGCCACCCCGGTGAGTGTAGGTCGGCTGTGGCCCGCCACCCCGGTGTGTGTAGGTCGGCTGTGGCCCGCCGTCCGGGTGTGTAGGCCGGCTGTGGCCCGCCATCACGGTGTAGGCCGGCTGTGGCCCGCCGTCACGGTGGGTGTAGGCCGGCTGTGGCCCGCCGTCACGGTGTGTAGGTCGGCTGTGGCCCGCCGTCCGGTGTGTGTAGGTCGGCTGTGGCCCGCCGTCCCGGTGTGTGTAGGTCGACTCTGGCCCGCCACCCCGGTGTGTGTAGGTCGGCTGTGGCCCGCCACCCCGGTGTAGGTCGGCCGAGAGGCGCCGTGACGCCAGCGGGGCGGTCATTATGCCCTCCGTGATCGCCGTACCAATCATCGGACCGATTGTTCGCCTGGCCGCTGACGTGACGGCGGCGGCGCTGATCTGATGTTATGCCGCTGACGTCACTGACGTGACGGCGGCGGCGCTGATCTGATGGGGTGCCGCTGACGTCACTGACGTGCCGGCGGCGGCGCTGATCTGATGTTTTGCCACTGACGTCACTGACGTGACGGCGGCGACGCTGATCTGATGGTATGCCACTGACGTCACTGACGTGCCGGCGTCGACGCTGATATGATGGGATGCCGCTGACGTCACTGACGTGACGGCGGCGGCGCTGATCTGATGTTATGCCACTGACGTCACTGACGTGCCGGCGGCGACGCTGATCTGATGGGATGCCGCTGACGTCACTGACGTGCCGGCGGCGGCGCTGATCTGATGGGAGCTGTGCTCGCCGGCGCGGTGGCCGGACTGATTATACCGGGCTCACTCCGAGGGGTCTGCGGGCTGAACGGCTGGATCAATTCGTCCACGGTCTGCAGGCCAGATGTGGGCCATACAACATCGCTAGTTGTGGCAAGGTAAAACTCATTGGCATCGATCTACGGTCAAGGCAACGGCTACGGTCAATTGGACAGGGTGAGTCTCATGATGTGCACTCAGGTGTCAGTGAAGTGGTGCGCAATCAGAGGTGTCAGTGAAGTGGTGCGCAAGCAGAAGTTTCTGTTCTAGATTCGTCCTGCTCACTGGCATTGGGTCAAATTGTATTAATTATTCGTGATGTGGCATCGGAGCCAATTTTAGTGTTCCAATGCTGCGCATTAACAGGTATGATCGGAACTTGACTTTCTTTTAAATAACCGGACACATACTCACAGATAAAACATTATCAGCGAACATTTTCTTCGCGACTTACTAAATGTAACATCCTGTCTTCTTAGAATCTAAACCACCGTGCCGAATCCACAAATTCTGTGGCGCTTCGGCGGCTTACCCGAGTGCTGGCATGCTGTGACGTGCTGTGGCAGCTACCGGTACTGAGTACTAACCGTCTCCCAGCGAGTCATTCACCCCACGGCCGGGCCATATTCGGCGCGACCCGCCGTGTCGCGTGCCGGTGCTGAGCCGCCCGTCTGATCCCCCTCCCCTCCCGCCCCTCCCCTCTGAGGAGCCACCTCATTCCCCGCGCACGGCGGCGGTTGATGCCACTTCCCCGCCGTCGCCGCCGCCGCCGCCGCTGCCGATGACAGCCAGAATGACCGGCGCAGTTTATGCGACCATCTCGGCGCGTATTTCGGCGCGGAAGTGTGCGCCACTATCGGCCCAGCCGCGCCAGCTGTCCTTCCTATTGATGGTGCTCGTGTGACTGCGAACTGGTGATTCCGCCGAGGTGGTGTCCGTGTCCGTCATGTCACGGCATCTCTGGCGATCTGTGGGCCTCTCCTCGAGCTAGCAGCTCACGATTTGAAGACTTCCGTGCGTGTTTTCACTGATATCCCGCGGCCGGGCACACACGTACCACCAAACGGAGTAGTGGGTTGCCTAGGATTTGGTCCTCCGCAACCGTCTTGTTGCCGGTGGCGGTCGACAGACCGGCGCGCCCTGAAGAGAAACTTTGGCCACCGGGTCCAGTCTCTCCCTGAAGAGACAGGACAGGCGCTCCCAGAAGAGACAGGGCAGGAGGCAGGGCAGGCGCTCCCTGAAGAGACAGGGCAGGAGGCCGGGCAGGCGCTCCCTGAAGAGACAGGGCAGGAGGCAGGGCAGGCGCTCCCTGCAGAGAGAGGGCAGGCGGTGCCTGGGGAGACAGGGGGTGCGGCGCCGTGCATAAGTAATGACGAGGACCGCCGCTGAACGTCGTTTCGGTGCGCCGGTCGGTGCGGCATCTGTGCCGCCTGTCCTGGTGTCGGGTCCGCTGTCAGCTGCCTCTTCCCGGCCTGTCCTGGTGTCGGGTCCGCTGTCAGCTGCCTCGTCCCGGCCTGTCCTGGTGTCGGGTCCGCTGTCAGCTGCCTCGTCCCGGCCTGTCCTGGTGTCGGGTCCGCTGTCAGCTGCCCCGTCCCGGCCTGTCCTGGTGTCGGGTCCGCTGTCAGCTGCCTCGTCCCGGCCTGTCCTGGTGTCGGGTCCGCTGTCAGCTGCCTCGTCCCGGCCTGTCCTGGTGTCGGGTCCGCTGTCAGCTGCCCCGTCCCGGCCTGTCCTGGTGTCGGGTCCGCTGTCAGCTGCCGTGTCCGACACCTGGCCCGACGGCACCCGACACCGAGCACGGGCCGACATTTGTCCCCGTTACCGTCGGCCGGCCATATAGAAGGCGACGGCCGACTGATATATTACCGTGTAGCTGCACCGCGTCGCGCAGCACTCGTCTCTCAGATGATGTCCCGGTACCGGTGACAACGGTACTGGACACGTTGACAACGGTGACACCGCGGGGGGGGGGGGGGGGACAGCGGACGCCCCCCCCCAACAGCTGCCTCGTCCAGGAGACAGGGCAGGTGCTCCCTGAAGAGACAGGGCAGATGCTCCCTGAAGAGACAGGGCAGGAGACAGGGCCACTGGGGACCGGCGGCGACGCGAGGGGAGGGGGACCGGCGGCGACGCGAGAGGAGGGGGACCGGCGGCGACGCGAGAGGAGGGAGACCGGCGGCGACGCGAGAGGAGGGGGACCGGCGGAGACGCGATACCTACACACGCCGTGTCCGCCTCTCGGATGCACAGTTCCGTTGGGGGAGGGGGACCGGCGGCGACGCGATACCTATACACGCCGTGTCCTCTCGGACGCACAGTTCCGCTGGGGGAGGGGGACCGGCGGCGACGCGATACCTATACACGCCGTGTCCGCCTCTCGGACGCACAGTGCCGCGAGGGGAGGGGGACCGACGGCGACGCGAGGGGGAGGGGGACCGGCGGCGACGCGATACCTACACACGCCGTGTCCGCCTCTCGGACGCACAGTGCCGCGAGGGGAGGGGAACCGGCGGCGACGCGATACATACACACGCCGTGTCCGCCTCGCGGACGCACAGTGCCGCTGGTGATGAGACTCGAAACTACTTTGGGAAGCGGATCGTATCGGTGTTGTTATTTTGCCACCGTCACCGCCCCAGCCCCGTTCGTTTCTGGCCAGTTTCGAAATAGCTCGGAGGTTATCCTGAGTGGAGCGAGAGCGAGAGTTTAATTATCGGGTCATTTTCACCAGAACGTGGTTCAAAGACAATTGCATTGTGCAACCGCTGAAACGTGCGTTGTCCGCGTTGGCCATACATTACTGCCCTCGCGTTGGAGAAGAATTTCCAGTGAAATATTGCTATTTATAGTGAAGCTGCTCCACGCCATTGGTATGCGTTGGCAGCTGGCATCATATGCGAGCACTCTGAGTGTGCGATTAGACATACCTATACCATGATGCATGAACAATTAGACATATTGCAAGCTGCTATTTTCCAATATGATACACAAGGAAATCACTGTCTTGACAGATGATAATAATATGAAATGTATGGTACACAAAACATAAAATTGCCATAAGCGAAGATCGTTGTATGTCTTCACCTAAATAAGTATAATTACTGATCATGTTTATTGACCCTCATTAGACAAAAAAATAATCCCCTAGCTTTGGTTTATGTACGCATGCTCAAATAAACAAATTGCTTTCAGGGAAGCTTACATTCATGGTCAGAGTAATTGTTACGAAAATAACACTGAATCACTTGAAATTGCCATTGATTCCGATTCCGATTTCATCATTTTCTAAAAATGATCCACTCCACCTGATTCCGATTCAATCCATATGCCAATGGAATGGAATCTAATTCCGATTCCAGTACAAACGGAATCGATTCCGGAATCGGATTCGATTCCACTGGAATCAATCACAAGTCTGGCCCAATGGTCGTGCCGTTTGTCGCACGTCTCTGGCCGGAGTCTTCTCTTCGTCTCTGGCCGGAGTCTCCCTGTACCGTCCAGAGCGATCCGCCGTCACTTCAGAGCCGCCAGCTCTGTATTCGCCAGCGCTGCCCATGTATTCGGCCGGCGTACGGCGCCGCTGATCTGTACCCCAGTGCCCAGCCGTGTGCCGCTGTTTCCTGCCGGCAGCCGGCACGTGCCCAGCTGGGCCAGCGCCGGCCATATGAGGCAGGCCACTGCCACTGCCACTGCCACACAGGCCACCTGCTCCCCCACACAGCGTCGGCGGGCCGCGCGCCTTACAAGGCCGGCCGCCGCCGCCGCCGGACGGCTATCGGCAGTCATCGCTGGCCGTCCCGACTGAGTCAGACCAGCGCCGCCGCCGCCAGATCTGCTGAATGGTGGTCGGCTGCCGCGCGCGCATCACCGGCCATATACGGCCGGGCCGCCACGCCGGCCAGGTGAATAGAGCCGTCATTTCGACCGCCGCACGCTGGCCGTTTATGGAGGCGGTGTGTCCACCGGTGACGAACTGTCGCCCACCGTCTCCCGTCTCCGGTCTCCCGTCTCCGGTCTCCGGTGTCCGGTCTCACGTTCCACTGCATTCTCGCACAGCAGCGTTACACTGGAGAGAGACTGCATTGGATAGTAACAACATAACACCAAACAACATAACACCAAACGGGACACTGCATCTGGTAGTAACAGCACAACACCAAATGGGAGACTGCATCTGTTAGTGATAAGATAACATCAAACGGGAGACTGCATCTGGTAGTGACAGCATAGCACCAAACGGGAGACTGCATCTGGTAGTGACAAGATAGCATCAAACGGGAGACTGCATCTGGTAGTGACAAGATAGCATCAAACGGGAGACTGCATCTGGTAGTAACAAGATAGCACCAAACGGGACACTGCATCTGGTAGTGACAAGATAGCATCAAACGGGAGACTGCATCTGGTAGTGACAGCATAGCACCAAATGGGAGACTGCATCTGGTAATGACAAGATAGCATCAAACGGGACACTATCTGGTAGTGATAAGATAGCATCAAACGGGAGACTGCATCTGGTAGTAACAAGACAGCACCAAACGGGACACTGCATCTGGTAGTGACAAGTCAACGCATCTGGTAGTGACAACATAGCATCAAACGGGAGACTGCATCTGGTAGTGACAAGATAGCATCAAACGGGAGACTGCATCTGGTAGTGACAAGATAGCATCAAACGGGAGACTGCATCTGGTAGTGACAGCATAGCACCAAATGGGAGACTGCATCTGGTAGTGACAAGACAGCATCAAACGGGAGACTGCATCTGGTAGTGACTGCATGGCACCAAACGGGAGACTGCATCTGGTAGTGACAGCATAGCACCAAACGGGAGACTGTGTCGCAGCATAATATAATAACACCATGCTGACGCATCCCACAGGGCCTCTGGCGATGACGTCATATTTCCTTTGACGTCTGCGCACGCTGAACGGGAGTCGGGAGATGATTCGCTCTGCTGTGGCTGCGTTCCGCCCTGACTCGCTCAGCTGTGGCTGCGTTCCGCCCTGACTCGCTCAGCTTGGCTGCGTTCCGCCCTGATTCGCTCAGCTGTGGCTGCGTTCCGCCCTGACTCGCTCAGCTGTGGCTGCGTTCCGCCCTGACTCGCTCAGCTGTGGCTGCGTTCCGCCCTGACTCGCTCAGCTGTGGCTGCGTTCCGCCCTGACTCGCTCAGCTTGGCTGCGTTCCGCCCTGATTCGCTCAGCTGTGGCTGCGTTCCGCCTTGACTCGCTCAGCTGTGGCTGCGTTCCGCCCTGACTCGCTCAGCTGTGGCTGCGTTCCGCCCTGACTCGCTCAGCTGTGGCTGCGTTCCGCCCTGACTCGCTCAGCTGTGGCTGCGTTCCGCCCTGACTCGCTCAGCTTGGCTGCGTTCCGCCCTGACTCGCTCAGCTGTGGCTGCGTTCCGCCCTGACTCGCTCAGCTGTGGCTGCGTTCCGCCCTGACTCGCTCAGCTGTGGCTGCGTTCCGCCCTGACTCGCTCAGCTGTGGCTGCGTTCCGCCCTGACTCGCTCAGCTGTGGCTGCGTTCCGCCCTGACTCGCTCAGCTGTGGCTGCGTTCCGCCCTGACTCGCTCAGCTGTGGCTGCGTTCCGCCCTGATTCGCTCAGCTGTGGCTGCGTTCCGCCCTGACTCGCTCAGCTGTGGCTGCGTTCCGCCCTGACTCGCTCAGCTGTGGCTGCGTTCCGCCCTGACTCGCTCAGCTGTGGCTGCGTTCCGCCCTGACTCGCTCAGCTGTGGCTGCGTTCCGCCCTGACTCGCTCAGCTGTGGCTGCGTTCTGCCCTGACTCTCTCAGCTGTGGCTGCGTTCCGCCCTGACTCGCTCAGCTGTGGCTGCGTTCCGCCCTGACTCCCTCAGCTGTGGCTGCGTTCCGCCCCCTTAACCCTCGCCCTACGAGGGGCTGACAGCCCCCCCCCTGAGGTTTTTCTTGAATAACTTTTTACACCTGCGGTGCATCTTGCTGAAATTTTCGGTAGCTGAGTTTACAACAATTATACGTAAGCTGTAAAAAATAATTTAAATTGGTTAAGTGGTTTGGGAGATAATCATGTTTTCATGACGTCATGTTGGGTAAAAAAAGAGAAATATTTGAAAAATCGTAGAAAACAGAGTTTTAAAGCAAATTGCAAACGCAATTCACCAAAGATACAAAATGGCATTTTCTTTAAAATGGCAATCTCGGATTTGAGAAAAATTTGGGTTTTTGACCCCTAAAATAAATAAATAAAAATTGTGTGGAAAAATCTCCACAAAATCAAAATTTTCAGAGATGTTAGAAAACCCGGAATATATTTGAGAGAACTGAATATGGACAATACCCATACCAAATTTCAAAGCAATATCTTCATTTTTGACTGAGTGATGGCTCCCTAAGTGTAAGAAACTGATGCCGTCATTTTTTAAAATAACTTGTTACCTTTTTTGACAAGATACGAACAAATAATTACCTTTTCTGTATTTCTGAGCCAACACTGGTCTAGGAACATGCATTTACATTTATCAATTTATAATTTTGAGGTTTTCTGAAGAGCAAAATCGCTGTTCTGGACGTGGTAAATCCGAGGTCATTCACTTGACCTGGAAGGTCACCCGTTGACCTGAAACCTAAAAATCGCATACTGTTAGATTCCTCTCATGACAGGCAACATGCTGGTTCTCACCGCATTGTTCTAAGTTGCTTGGTTTGGAAGTTAACAGGGGGTCTTTTTAGGACCCCCGTAGGGCGAAGGTGAAAAAAGCTCCAGTAGTGCGAGGGTTAAACCTGCTCTGTCGCCAGTCACACTACCGCAAATCGATTCTGCGGTGGATAGCACACCTCCAGTGGCTGCACGCAGCAGCGGCAGCTCTGCGAGCCCCCTCCCCGGATCCGTCAGTGGTCCGGGCCAACCCCGCCGGCCCGCCGCCGCGCGGTCGGCCTGATCGGTTCAGTCATCAGTGGGACTGACTGACTGCCCAGTCTGCCATGGACTGACTTCAGTCACCAGTGGGACTGACTGACTGCCCAGTCTGCCATGGACTGACTTCAGTCACCAGTGGGACTGACTGACTGCCCAGTCTGTCATGGACTGACTTCAGTTATCAGTGACTGACAGACTGCCCAGTCTGCTATGGACCGACTGTTCAGTCATCATTGGGACTGATTGGCAGACTTAAGTATGCACTGTGCTCGGGTCGGACTCGGGCGGGTCGGCGGTCTCTCCGTCGGCCGCGCCGGGTCGACCGTGCTGGCCGCACCTCTCCTGTGCGGCGCCGGGTCGACCGTGCTGGCCGCACCTCTCCTGTGCGGCGCCGGGTCGACCGTGCTGGCCGCACCTCTCCTGTGCGGCGCCGGGTCGACCGTGCTGGCCGCACCTCTCCTGTGCGGCGCCGGGTCGACCGTGCTGGCCGCACCTCTCCTGTGCGGCGCCGGGTCGACCGTGCTGGCCGCACCTCTCCTGTGCGGCGCCGGCTCGGACGTGTTGTCCTGGGCTGAGAGGCGCACCGTGCTGCCAACACTGAGGCGGTGAGGTGATACGTGGTAATACAGGCCACAGAAGGCGGCCAGCGCCGGGCTCCGTAGCTCCGTTAGCCGGGCCGAGCGGTGCAGGACAGACTGAATAAACCATCGGACGCGGGCAGCTGGCGGTCACTGGTAGCTCTCTCAGACGCCGTCAGCTAGGCGGCTCACTCATAGCTTCCGTTATTCTGATTCCGCAGTGCAGAGTAGGTACGCAAAAAATGATGATAAACGAGCGGCTCATTTGAACGGTCTCCGACCCTGCAGACTAGCTGACGGGGGCAGGGTGCGTTACACTGACCTGTGTGCAACACTGGGCTGTATGGCTAGGTGCCGTTTACTCCTTGTAGGTAAAGGAGCGGAGGACTGCGCCACTGTCAGCTTCAGTCATCAACAACACAGCAGTGCTTCTCACATGCATGGTCACTGGTCAGTGTATTCACACTTTATTACAAAACAACGCACGGATACACGCACACTGTACAGCCTACATCGGCAGCTATATGCTGCTTGTTACTCATACTGTACAGCCTACATCGGCAGCTACATGCTGCTTGTTACTCATACTGTACAGCCTACATCGGCAGCTATATGCTGCTTGTTACGCACACTGTACAGCCTACATCGGCAGCTATATGCTGCTTGTTACGCACACTGTACAGCCTACATCGGCAGCTATATGCTGCTTGTTACTCATACTGTACAGCCTACATCGGCAGCTATATGCTGCTTGTTGCGCATACTGTACAGCCTACATCGGCAGCTATATGCTGCTTGTTACGCACACTGTACAGCCTACATCGGCAGCTATATGCTGCTTGTTACTCATACTGTACAGCCTACATCGGCAGCTATATGCTTCTTGTTACGCATACTGTACAGCCTACATCGGCAGCTATATGCTGCTTGTTACTCATACCGTACAGCCTACATCGGCAGCTATATGCTGCTTGTTACTCATACTGTACAGCCTACATCGGCAGCTATATGCTGCTTGTTACTCATACCGTACAGCCTACATCGGCAGCTATATGCTGCGTCTTACTCATACTGTACAGCCTACATCGGCAGCTATATGCTGCTTGTTACTCATACTGTACAGCCTACATCGGCAGCTATATGCTGCTTGTTACGCATACTGTACAGCCTACATCGGCAGCTATATGCTGCTTGTTACTCATACTGTACAGCCTACATCGGCAGCTACATGCTGCTTGTTACTCATACTGTACAGCCTACATCGGCAGCTATATGCTGCTTGTTACGCACACTGTACAGCCTACATCGGCAGCTATATGCTGCTTGTTACGCACACTGTACAGCCTACATCGGCAGCTATATGCTGCTTGTTACTCATACTGTACAGCCTACATCGGCAGCTATATGCTGCTTGTTGCGCATACTGTACAGCCTACATCGGCAGCTATATGCTGCTTGTTACGCACACTGTACAGCCTACATCGGCAGCTATATGCTGCTTGTTACTCATACTGTACAGCCTACATCGGCAGCTATATGCTTCTTGTTACGCATACTGTACAGCCTACATCGGCAGCTATATGCTGCTTGTTACTCATACTGTACAGCCTACATCGGTAGCTATATGCTGCTTGTTACTCATACTGTACAGCCTACATCGGCAGCTATATGCTGCTTGTTACTCACACTGTACAGCCTACATCGGCAGCTATATGCTGCTTGTTACTCATACCGTACAGCCTACATCGGCAGCTATATGCTGCTTGTTACTCATACTGTACAGCCTACATCGGCAGCTATATGCTGCTTGTTACTCATACCGTACAGCCTACATCGGCAGCTATATGCTGCGTCTTACTCATACTGTACAGCCTACATCGGCAGCTATATGCTGCTTGTTACTCATACTGTACAGCCTACATCGGCAGCTATATGCTGCTTGTTACGCATACTGTACAGCCTACATCGGCAGCTATATGCTGCTTGTTACGCACACTGTACAGCCTACATCGGCAGCTATATGCTGCTTGTTACGCACACTGTACAGCCTACATCGGCAGCTATATGCTGCTTGTTACGCATACTGTACAGCCTACATCGGCAGCTATATGCTGTTTGTTACTCATACTGTACAGCCTACATCGGCAGCTATATGCTGCTTGTTACTCATACTGTACAGCCTACATCGGCAGCTATATGCTGCGTCTTACTCATACTGTACAGCCTACATAGGCAGCTATATGCTGCTTGTTACTCATACTGTACAGCCTACATCGGCATCTATATGCTGCGTCCTACTCATACTGTACAGCCTACATCGGCAGCTATATGCTGCTTGTTACTCATACTGTACAGCCTACATCGGCAGCTATATGCTGCTTGTTACTCATACTGTACAGCCTACATCGGCAGCTATATGCTGCGTCTTACTCATACTGTACAGCCTACATCGGCAGCTATATGCTGCTTGTTACTCATACTGTACAGCCTACATCGGCAGCTATATGCTGCTTGTTACTCATACTGTACAGCCTACATCGGCAGCTATATGCTGCGTCTTACTCATACTGTACAGCCTACATCGGCATCTATATGCTGCTTGTTACTCATACTGTACAGCCTACATCGGCAGCTATATGCTGCTTGTTACTCATACTGTACAGCCTACATCGGCAGCTATATGCTGCGTCTTACTCATACTGTACAGCCTACATCGGCAGCTATATGCTGCTTGTTACTCATACTGTACAGCCTACATCGGCAGCTATATGCTGCTTGTTACTCATACTGTACACTGTACAGCCTACATCGGCATCTATATGCTGCTTGTTACTCATCACATTGTGACAGAATGAGGGAGACCACTGTCTCGGAACAAATATGGAAATGGACATGGCGTATTGAATGGCAGTTATACTGGGCGCGACTTATACTGGGCGCGATTTCAGTACACATAGCTGCATCGAAATGTGTTCAATTATGCGCATCTGAAACACATGAGTCGTTTTACATGCACGGCCAATGCGTACTATTTACTTATCCGCGCTAAAGCTAGCGTTGCGAAGGCCTGGCGAACACCTAGGCATGCCAAGCTCGTATCCGCGCTAAAGCTAGCGTTGCGAAGGCCTGGCGAAGACCTAGGTATGCCAAGCTCGTATCCGCGCTAAAGCTAGCGTTGCGAAGGCCTGGCGAAGACCTAGGCATGCCAAGCTCGTATCCGCGCTAAAGCTAGCGTTGCGAAGGCCTGGCGAAGACCTAGGTATGCCAAGCTCGTATCCGCGCTAAAGCTAGCGTTGCGAAGGCCTGGCGAACACCTAGGCATGCCAAGCTCGTATCCGCGCTAAAGCTAGCGTTGCGAAGGCCTGGCGAAGACCTAGGCATGCCAAGCTCGTATCCGCGCTAAAGCTAGCGTTGCGAAGGCCTGGCGAAGACCTAGGCATGCCAAGCTCGTATCCGCGCTAAAGCTAGCGTTGCGAAGGCCTGGCGAAGACCTAGGTATGCCAAGCTCGTATCTTGTGGTTGCGTATTTCAGTGTTGAAAAACACGTTATAAGCAAACCCGCGTTGACCCCGATTACGCCATCACAAACCACATTGCTAATTGTTGTCCAATTGTCACACAGGGTTCGCTACGAAATGATGACAACAAGCTGTGTGGTTTTATATTTAGGTTAGGTACTCGTCTAATTTAATAGATATGGTTTTACATAATTAATAAAACCCTCGCCCCCCCCCCGTAGGCCGAGTTAACCCTCGGCCCCCCCCGTAGGCCGAGGGTTAACGGTTTTCAGCGGGGGGGGGGGGGGGGGCACTGTATATGAACACCAGTACCGCGACCATATGGCCGTCACGCCGTTAGTATTCATCCAGCGTACCGTATATTAACCAATCAGTGATATGGTTTTACCTTGAAATCGTAATAAATGTCACTCGCCATTCATTTGCACGAAGCAAACTTCGACAACTAAGATTATGGTAGGTTTCAATATAGGATGCTGCATTCATCAGTGACGTCACGTCGACACTGACGTCACTGCTCGACGACGTCATTCCCCACTGACGTCACTGATTGATGTCATGTCGCCACTGCCGCCACTGATTGGCGACGATGTGTCACTGCCGTCACCGATTGATGACGTCACGTTGGCACTGACGTCACTGATAGGCGACGTCATGTCATCACTGATTGGTGACGTCATCAGTGACGTCATGTCTTCACTGATGTCACTGATTGGTGACACTGGTTGATGGTGAAGCCAGGTCGGTCCAGGCCCGGCCCATATCATCGTAGCGTCCCGACTAGCGCGGCATCAATGGAAGACACATGTTGTGTTAAGGGATGGGCTCATATTTACGAAATTGGACAGAATCATAAACATATGGAACGAAAATCTTGTTGAAAATTATCATTGGTTCAAATGCTCGAAGAAATGTGAGATTAGGGAATAAAAGCAGCTACCAGGAAATAAAAGAACTCAAAGTGTGCTTAGAGATGTATCTATTCAGTTACGACTTAATAAAACGAGTACAACGATGGAGTTTGACATTTGAAACCCGATTCAAATACATGACGAATCGAAAAGTGCATTGGCGCTCACGCTGCTAAATACCGTCTCCGTTTATAGGTGGTATTTTGTTGAAGCCATCCGGACTGCCGTATTTGGGGTGCGCGGAGGGGATAGCGACAACAGACACGTTTGGTGCCTGCAGGATTGGTCGTTGGGAGGAGATAGCGACAACAGACACGTTAGGTGTCTGCAGGATTGGTCGTTGGGAGGAGATAGCGACAACAGACACGTTAGGTGCCTGCAGGATTGGTCGTTGGGAGGAGATAGCGACAACAGACCTGCAGGTGCCTGCAGGATTGGTCGTTGGAAACGAGGCTTGCAAAAACAAGACAGTCACCACAAGTAGTTTGACAACCACATGATCGTTCTGCACTGACCACGTCCTGGTTAGCTACTTGATCTTGTGTGGGGACAAATATAGCCAATTGACTCGCTGTTGGGAGGCACACGCTCCTTATTAGGGTGGAAATACTGTTCGAAAGTTCAGGTTTCACCGTATTGTTGAGCCGATTAAAAAAGTCACTAACATCAGTGGCCGGTATCAAGTTGACAGTTAACAGCAGATACTGGCATGTAATAATTGAACCTGTTTCCAATGTACTTGTCTGTTTCTGGCCGAAAAAAATGGTACAATATTCAACACCGAATCAATGTGTGGATTAGGAGGAATTTTACAAATGAATTTTAAGTTTATATATTCTAATTCGAAGATTTACATATTATTGTAAATTGTATGGAACTTATACTTCAATGGTCTGGAAAGTGGCAACCATGTCTTTTTGACTGCCTGTCCTATGGTAGTTTTGGTGGTTACTAAATAGCGTTATATGCTCGGCCCGACATTTCGAGAGGCTGCATGTGCACACACACTTAAATAGTAGCTTTTGAGGAATAACGTTTTGACGAACTGAACCAGCGATTTGAGTTAGTTTCAACCCTGACACAGTTAACAATAATATTTATTCGCGCCGTACAGTTTCATTGGCAACAGGGCAGTGAGTGGCTTGCTATGTCTGGCTCCAGCATAAGTCTCAACTGAAAGGGAAGTCACGCACCCTGCATTAAAGGAATTAAGGTTACTCCCTTACCTGAAATACTTCCCGGAGACGTGTTACCAAAGGGAATCCCGGTATTTCACTGGCGTCTTGCTATAGAGCTCGGTATAGCCCTGCTCGGTACTGCCGTACAGCTGCCGTACAGCAGGTACTGCCGTACAGCAGGTACTGCCGTACAGCAGGTACTGCCGTACAGCAGGTACTGCCGTACAGCAGGTACTGCCGTACAGCAGGTACTGCCGTACAGCAGGTACTGCCGTACAGCAGGTACTGCCGTACAGCAGGTACTGCCGTACAGCAGGTGCTGCCGTACAGCAGGTACTGCCGTACAGCAGGTACTGCCGTACAGCTGCCGTACAGCAGGTACTGCCGTACAGCAGGTACTGCCGTACAGCAGGTACTGCCGTACAGCAGGTACTGCCGTACAGCAGGTACTGCCGTACAGCAGGTACTGCCGTACAGCAGGTACTGCCGTACAGCAGGTACTGCCGTACAGCAGGTACTGCTGTACAGCAGGTACTGCTGTACAGCTGCCGTACAGCAGGTACTGCCGTACAGCAGGTACTGCCGTACAGCAGGTACTGCCGTACAGCAGGTACTGCCGTACAGCAGGTACTGCCGTACAGCAGGTACTGCCGTACAGCAGGTACTGCCGTACAGCAGGTACTGCCGTACAGCAGGTACTGCCGTACAGCAGGTACTGCCGTACAGCAGGTACTGCCGTACAGCAGGTACTGTCGTACAGCAGGTACTGCCGTACAGCAGGTACTGCCGTACAGCAGGTACTGCCGTACAGCAGGTACTGCCGTACAGCAGGTACTGCCGTACAGCAGGTACTGCCGTACAGCAGGTACTGCTGTACAGCAGGTACTGCCGTACAGCAGGTACTGCCGTACAGCAGGTACTGCTGTACAGCTGCCGTACAGCAGGTACTGCCGTACAGCAGGTACTGCCGTACAGCTGCCGTACAGCAGGTACTGCCGTACAGCAGGTACTGCCGTACAGCAGGTACTGCCGTACAGCAGGTACTGCCGTACAGCAGGTACTGCCGTACAGCAGGTACTGCCGTACAGCAGGTACTGCCGTACAGCAGGTACTGCCGTACAGCAGGTACTGCCGTACAGCAGGTACTGCCGTACAGCAGGTACTGCTGTACAGCAGGTACTGCCGTACAGCAGGTACTGCTGTACAGCTGCCGTACAGCAGGTACTGCCGTACAGCAGGTACTGCCGTACAGCAGGTACTGCCGTACAGCTGCCTCAATGTGTCATGTTGGCCTGATCAGTCGCCGGGGAGCCTCCCCCTCGGTGGTGCGCCTTGGACCGGAATCATTCATTGGGGCCGGGTCGCTGCCCCGGCGCACGACAGCGGCCTCTGCCGGCCATGTACGGTGGCGGCAGCGGTAACCCTCGCCCTACGGCAGCTTTTTCACCTTCGCCCTACGGGGGGGGGGGGGGGGGCTGACAGCCCCCTGTTAACTTCTTCCAAACCAAGCAACTTAGAGCAATTCGGTAAGAACCAGCATGTTGCCTGTCATGAGAGGAATCTAACAGTATGCAATTTTTAGGTTTCAGGTCAACGGGTGACCTTCCAGGTCAAGGGAATGACCTCGGATTTACCACGTCCAGAACAGCGATTTTGCTCTTCAGAAAACCTAAACTGAGAAATTGATAAATTTAAATAAAAAGGCATGTTCCTAGGCCAGTTTTGGCTCAGAAATGCAGAAAAGGTAATTATTTGCTCGTATCTTGTCAAAAAAGTCATTTTTGTAAAATGACGTCTTCTTACACTTCTTACACTTTTCTTACACTTTGCGAGCCATCACTCAGTCAAAAATGAAGAGATTGCTTTGAAATTTGGTATGGGTATTGTCCATACTCAGTTCTCTCACATATATTCCGGTTTTCTAACATCTTTGAAAATTTTGATTTTGTGAGGATTTTTCCAAAAACAATCATTTTTATTTTATTTTAGGGGTCAAAACCCCAAAGTTTTGCAAATCCGAGATTGCCATTTTAAAGAGAAAGCCAGGTTGTATCTTTGGTGAATTGCGTTTGCAAATTGCTTGAAAACTCTGTTTTCTACAATTTTTCAAATATTTATATTTTTTACCAACATGACGTCATCAAAACATAATTATCTCCCAAACTACTTAACCAATTTCAATTAAATTTGTACAGCATACGTATAATTGTTGTAAACTTAGGTACCGAAAATTTCGGCAAGATGTGTAAAAAGTTATTCAAGAAAACCCTCAGGGGGGGCCTGTCAGGCTCCCCCCCCCGTAGGCCGAGGGTTAACGGTTTTCAGCGGGGGGGGGGGGGGCAAGGGTCCGTTCCGTGTGCGGCTTATGGACGGAGCTCTGCTGATGCACTTTGCCGGGCTGTGAAAACCACTGGCACTCATGTGCCGCGAGTCGTGAATCGAAATCGTGAACCGAGTGTGAATGACGTGTTGAATGAATAAATCGCCAGTCGTGGATGACGCTGATGTATATCGATGCTGAGGTTTGGAGATCTGGAGATTGTTAAGCTGCTTCGAATACGACATTTTAAGAATTCCCCGTATTTTCACGTGATATAACATGCATTTACTGCGACTCTATCCAGTGAAATAAAAATTAAATGATATTCATAGTGTTATCACACGATAGAAACGTTTTTTTCCTAGATCCGTCCCTGCTGGCTCTAAATATCACATATCAAGTTCCAATTTTTCGCAATTTTCATTTGCTTTCACTTACATCCTATTTTACTCAATTTTACGTTATCGCAGAGCTTGGCTATAGCAGCTTTATCACATGGTGGTTTCGTGACGGGTATTTTACTTGGGATTGCAAATATTTCCATCAATATATAGATATAAAATAAATGTATGAGAATATAGTATAGTCAATTGGCTGTGGAATGTGTTTAGTATCGGCTGTGTTGCTTTGGGATATTTCATTATGGAGGCGGCAGTCTCATGTTTTATAGGGAATGTTTCACCTTTGTATTGGTTTTGAACTGAGATGCCATTATCTTTGGCCGTTATTGAAATGTCTAAATTATTAACCCCCGCGACTTACTGGGGGCTATTCCCCCCCTCCCGTTATTTTCCAATAACTCCTTAAACAACACCAGTATCGTCACCAATCTTGCAGTACCTTCTCTCACATCAATTCTACACATGTTGGCCAAAATAAAAAAGTTGAGGTTATGATAGGTCAACCGGAAATGACGTCAGAGTGACGTCATGTTCTTTGGTGGTTTTCGTTGCAAAATAATGGTTTGCGGAAAACGCTGTCAAAGATACAATGTTTGAGATAAATTAAATTGTCTTAAATCACATTACTGACAATAGACCGGTCTATCAAACTGCAGTCTCATATTTTTGAGGGTTTTTTTATTCAAAATTTAGATAAATCCTTTTTTTAAACAAAATTTGCACAAAAAAAACATCAGAATTATCCAAAAACCGGATTATATGTTGTTGAGACGTGTTCGGTGAATATGTGTACCAAATTTGTGTCGAAAAAGTGCCGATTATATCTGAGCCGCAGGTTCGGAGTCGAAATTAAATAAAACCAAGAAGCCATGATATCGTTTTGTGACGTTGCCTGTGCCCAATACCACATCAGTGTTCCAATTACGATGGCCACTGAGCCACTGTATATGAACACCAGTACCGCGACCATATGGCCGTCACGCCGTTAGTATTCATCCAGCGTACCGTCCTGCATCCGACTGTCATATCGTGATGCACTTCAATGCTAACGACCATCTGTCGGCGGTGTGTCATGCCGGCTTCCGAGTCAACATTTTCCCGCCGGACGCCGCTGCCTTGTTTGGTGAGGTTTACTGCTGGTCGGATCCAGGGAGAGGCGAGCGGAGTCGTGGGCTGCGGGCTATCAGCCAGCGCCAGTGGTGTGCTCGGTGCGGGGCGTTCTGAATGGCCCCAGTGGCCAGCGGTCAGTTCCAGATAGCTTGCCCCACTGCACTGGTGCATCCAGTGTGGGGGCGTTCTGAACGGCCCCAGTGGCCAGCGGTCAGTTCTGGATAGCCTGATCCATTGGTGCATCCAGTGTGGGGGCGTTCTGAACGGCCCCAGTGGCCAGCGGTCAGTTCCGGATAGCCTGATCCATTGGTGCATCCAGTGTGGGGGCGTTCTGAACGGCCCCAGTGGCTAGCGGTCCGTTCCATTGTAAGCGATTCTTTGTCGTCAGTCCGTTCAGTTTTAGATATGCAGATTGCCATGCAAAATTATACGCCGTTATTCGTGATGGATTTGCGAGATGAGGTGATATGATTGTAGATCATCCTGCTATCTTCATATGAATGACGGTGAATAGCTGTCCTTACATTTGTCATTGATGAGTGCGTCGATGTCGATAGTTGGCTCCAAGGCCCTATAACAACGAACATGCTTTAACTAGGCTGGCTCGAATGCCTGCAAGTTTGACCGCATCGGGCTTGTGAAATCGTTTTATTTCCATTAAGAAGAGCTGTAGAAGTTGAAACTATCCAAAGGCCAGATTATGATTTTTGTAGCATGATATGCGGCAACGAACACGTTAGCTCGATCCTCAACAGCGACCATTCGACCATGTCCTGACAGGGAATAGAACAAGACGCCACGGCGTCGGTTCTGATTCGTGTGATTCCCGTCTTTGTCTATCCAAGATGTTCGTACGATATGTCTCCCCGTCTTTGTCTATCCAAGATGTTCGTACGATATCTGTCTGCCCGTCTTTGTCTATCCAAGATGTTCGTACGATATCTGTCTGCCCGTCTTTGTCTATCCAAGATGTTCGTACGATATCTGTCTGCCCGTCTTTGTCTATCCAAGATGTTCGTACGATATCTGTCTGCCCGCCTTTGTCTATCCAAGATGTTCGTACGATATCTGTCTGCCCGTCTTTGTCTATCCAAGATGTTCGTACGATATCTGTCTGCCCGTCTGTCTATCCAAGATGTTCGTACGATATCTGTCTGCCCGTCTCTGTCTATCCAAGATGTTCGTACGATATCTGTCTGCCCGTCTCTGTCTATCCAAGATGTTCGTACGATATCGGTCTGCCCGTCTCTGTCTATCCAAGATGTTCGTACGATATCTGTCTGCCCGTCTCTGTCTATCCAAGGTGTTCGTACGATATCTGTCTGCCCGTCTCTGCCTATCCAAGATGTTCGTACGATATCTGTCTGCCCGTCTCTGTCTATCCAAGATGTTCGTACGATATCTGTCTGCCCGTCTCTGTCTGTCCCGTGTGTTGGTGTGATGTCCGTCTCTGTCTGTCCCGTGTGTTGGTGTGATGTCCGTCTATGTCTGTCTGCCCTATATATTCGTGTGATATCCTTGTTGACGAGGGCTGTCCTGTGTCTCCCCTGGTCGCCAGTTGTCTGTCTATGGTGTGATCGTGTTCGTGTTCGATGATATTCGTGTGATACCGTGATATCTTTGTTGACCAGGGTTGTTGTTCTGTGGTTACTCTGTTCTGTGGTTCTGTTCTGTGGCCCCGACCGTCCGTCAGTCATTTGATCGGCGTTTAGCACACACCGCATAGCTTCCGGCGGGACGATGCAGGGTGCGATGTGAAGGCGGCTGCAGAGTGGCGGGTTGACGGTGATCGGTGTCACTCAGTGTGTTCAGTGTGGTGGCGAATCCAGTGAGGTGATGAGATGAGGTGTCATGCGATGTGTAGACGGAGAAGAGATGTGAACTTGGGCTTGATGCAGTGCTAGTCGTGGGTCCTGTCAAAAGTCATTCTTATTAGATTTGTGCTTGATGCTCATTGCTCAATCTTCACTGACCAAGGACAATATGCGAAGACTGTTCTGATGACGTGGCTAGCCTAAACTCGAACTGCGAGTATCAATGTAACGCATTCCTGGATTAGTCTGAGTTCGTGTGTGTAGGTACTCCTAATCCTGTCAGCAGGTTGGGTGATATCCTTAACCCTATTTGTAACAGGCTCCTGGCTACCCCTATTTGTAACCGAAGGTTGTAGTTCTATATTGAAAATAACGCTATTCTTTAGAATTGTTTTTCTATAGGAAAACAACCTGAGTAACCGAAGGTTGTTGTTCTATATTGAAAATAACACTATTCTTTATAATTGTGTTTTTCTATAGAAAAACAACCTGAGTCATTCTCCGGGCTCTGTTTTCGGATTCGTGTCGGAGATCGGTAAAAGTTGATGCTCTGGAAAACGGCTCGATAAATTTAGCCGAAATTTTCAGCATATCGCTCACTCACTCTAGATGATGGCAGGGTCCGCTAGTGTGGGCAAACTTCGAAGAGATGGCCCCTAGCGCAAAAATGAATCGATAAATTTTCTCTAAATTTTCTGAATGGCAGCTATTGGTGGATACCCACATGCCGGTGATGGTGCCTACCCTGGGCAAACTCGAATTCACGTGTCACGTGACCTTGAATATGTCCCCGAACCCCGATTTGTCGACATTGGGCCACTTGGTCAGCCCTGCAGTGGCCCTGTTGCATTGCAGTGCTCCAAAACGGGTATCGGTAGCTCCAGGAGGGTAAGTGGGAGGGGATCAGCCGCACAAGTGCTAGTTTCGTATCACCAGGGCTCCTCCATTGGGGATATTTTCAAGGATGATGTATTTTGCCCATAGCCGGATAGGTGCAGACCACGGCGACCTTTGTTACACTGGGAGGCCATTACCGTTGTGCAACAGGAGTAAGTGGCCGACGGGCAATCTTCACGTGACATAGTTGTTTTGCCCGGGGTCCTCCTTCATGGAGATTTTTGTGGGTTTCTTTAAAATTTCAGAACATTTGGCAAAATCCAACTTCTCGAGCTCCTGACTGCCATATCCCACCGGATATCTTATTGCCAAGTGTGGTTGGGGTAACATAAGATTCTTTTGAGAAAGAGACTCACTAATGGAAGGGTCGTGGGTTCGAATCCCAGTCGGATCACACAATGTTGCACGGGTGGTTGCTAAGCGACAGTGCTTGTTATGACCCCGTGAGACGATGTGTGAGTCACAAGGACGCACGTGCTGTTGTTTTGAAAGGGTCCTCCACTTTCAAGTTCTCGAGAACACATTTCAAAAACAACCTTCGGTCCGCGACACCCCCAAAGGCGTCGCCCTCAGGTAACCCCCCCCCCCCCCCCGGAGATCTCAAGATCTACCCGTCCGATTTTCAAAAATGAAACGGCGTTTGGTTCCCCTCAACACGATCTACATTTATAAAAAAACGAAATTTTTGATAGAGGGCAACGGTGGGGAAAAACTACAACTTTTAGTGGTATTTGTGATCCAGCACAGCTGTCATGTTTATCAACCGATGTTAACGCAACCAATGGGGATCGATAGAGATTGAATTAGAAATTAATATATGGCGGTGACTTTTACAAAATAAAAAATCGTAGGCGTGTGCAGGTCACTCAATATGGGGGTAGTAAATGCGTAATAAAACATTTTTTTGATGTTTTTTTTATAAATGAAATGGTGTGTTATTGTGACATTAGACAAAACAGTTATACAACATATTTTTCGCCATAGGCGGTACAAGGTTAGTGAAAAGGGAGGTCAAATAGAAAACAAAATATTAACCGCAGGCAAGTTGCTACCCAGCACTATAAATAAGTTACTGGTCGTAGGTAGTTCCTTTTTGCATGTTGTACTTCATCATAGGCGTATCCAGGATCCAAACTGGGGAGGCGCAAGACCTTTTGATAAGTATATTATCCGCTATAATGATACTAACTAGTGAACAGTGACTATTTCACTTACAACTTCAATTAACATTGCTTACCCCCCCCCCCCCCCCCTTACCCTACATGGACTCGAAAAAAATGACGTCATTCCCTCTCCTGGCCTCATATGTGCATATATCATTATAAACTAACCGTCTATTGTGCCGTACTCGCTTGCATATCGTCATCACCATGCCAGTCACCCCCTTTTCATGTGCCTGAACACGCCCCTGCAACTCTATATGTAATAAATTATGCAAATAATGGAGAAGCTATCTTT
The DNA here is from genome assembly GCA_036785665.1 of Chirona hameri. Taxonomy (NCBI): domain Eukaryota; kingdom Metazoa; phylum Arthropoda; class Thecostraca; order Balanomorpha; family Balanidae; genus Chirona; species Chirona hameri. The sequence goes on from JAXIVJ010008685.1 coordinate 42,600, forward strand.
CACATCTTGATAGCTATAAATGCCCCTTACATCGCTCTATTGGCTTCCCGCCAAGCATTCAATACTTCCTGGAAACTTCCCCTCTCCAAGCCCCTGAAACCGCCTCTGCCATGCAATTTTTATGATATTTCATTAACATCAACTAATTTGCACTTGTTTCAATCACCGTAAACCGATGTAACTCCTTCATACTTGAGGCAGTTAGGAAGAAACCGTGAAGATCGCATTTCCGTATTATCGCCAAATGTCGCCGCAGAACCCTCCCAAAACCGTGCCTTGGAACCGCCTCTGTTCAGGTTAAGAACTCAAAATTTTGACTCCATATGTGGAAATCTAGTTTTGGGAAAAGTCCCAAAATTACATGGGCCCAGCCGTTCTGGAGATATCTGCGAAAAACATGAGGGGGGATCCCCCCCGTTACAAATAGGGTTAAAGGGAGTGTGCTTACTCACATAGCTTATTTGGGGTTATTGACACTGGTCTATATAGAACATAATTTTCTGAATTGACCCACGACTTCGTTTCTCCAGATTCGCCCTAGTTGCTGAGATATTCCAAAGACTCCAGGAACTTGCTGGGAGCAAAAAGTTATCGGGTAGACTCCAGAGGGCTTCGGCTACTAGAAGCACTGCAACTATCGATTAAACTGCTGTTGTTATCGCCGGCCAATAGCAATTCGACAAAACAGCTCGTGCGCGCTGATACAGCAGCCGAACAGAACCTGGACGGCCATCATGCTTTTCGATGATGGCCGTTTCGATGATGGCCGAGGGTCATTTTTCGACGAAGATATAAATTTAGAGTTACGAAATAGAGATGCAGAAAATCCTAAATATTTGGTCACAGCCTAGTTAAGACCACGGAATGAGCTGGCAAGTCACAACTTTAGTCACGGCGCTGCAATGTTAACCCTATGGCGCTGACCTGGCCAGTCACAGCTTCAGTCACGGCCGTGACCAGTTCTGGTCCCAGCGCTGGGACACTGGTACCAGAATCTTGCATCTCTACTACGAAACTTGCACATGATAAAGTTCACAGTGAACATGCTGTGCGAAACTTGTCTCTATGTCTCTATTGTCTCATGATGTGACCGTAATTGTGTTGTCTTATGTGCGCCGTTTTACATAATTCAACTAAAGGGCTCCAGATGTGAATTCAATCATATCCAACAATAAAACCAATAGCTACTTACCGTATGAAACATATTTTTGACATTCCAAAACAGTAGGCACACTCCCCTTAACCCGCGAGTCACTGGGGGGGGGGGGGGTTGCCCCCCCCCCCCCCCCTTAGGAATTTTAGGAATATCTCAATAACTAATGCAGATATCGACGCCAAAATTTCAGTACCTTTCCGGGCATCATTTTACACTTGTTGATAAAAAAATTAAAACATTTCGTCAGATTTTTTTCTCGAGATATAGTGAATTTAGTGACGTCACTAAACACGATTTTGACACCAAAATCGGGTAAACTTTGCCAGGCCGTACAAATGCCGCATTTGAAGCAACATGCAATCGAAAAACGCTAAAAAGGTAGAAAATTGCAAGGGCTACAAACCAGCTATCTCGAAGTTTCGGAAATTTTGGTTTTTGACCCAAAAAAAATCACACAAACGTTTTTTGAAAAAATGCTCATAAAATCAAATTTTTCAAAGATATTGAAAAAACGGAATATATGTCAGATAACGACATATGGGCAACTACCATACCAAATTTCAAAATGATATCATCTTTTTTGACTGTCATGGCATATTTTGACTGTATGGGTAAATCATGACGTCATATTTTGAAATTGCGTTTTTTGGCTTTTATTGACCGGATACAGACAAATAAATGCCAGCACTGTTTGTTTTAGATACAACTGATATAGAAACATGCTATTTTCATTTCGATTTATCAGTTTCAAATTTTTACCTTCGGTGACCTGAACTTGACCTGAACTTGACACTAACTTCACGTAAATGAAGTCAGGTGGTAAAATGACAACCACTATCGAATTCTACGCGTAAAAGCATCCATAAAACATGTGCTGCATGACTTCCGTATATATTTTGTGTGTAGTGACCTTTTGTGACCTGACCTTGACCTTGATCTTTTCCAACAATCTCACTTTAGCTCATGTGGGATATGTATCATACCTTTGCGCCTATAATCACTTTGGGTGATTATAGGCGCAATCGAAGGCCATGGATGGCAAGTATTGTCCATAAACTCAAATACTTCGATTTTGACGTTTTACTTGACCTTGACCTGACATGTGACCTTAATTTGACATTTTAAGGTTGCGTTAGGCTTATCTCATTGAGCGCTTTCGAATACCGCCTTGCGCGTCCCGCTGCGATCATTGGTTCTGAAGATACCAGGAGGGGGGGGGGGGGCTAAACAAGTCCCCCCGCCCCCCAGTGAGTCGTGTTACAGAATATACCCCAGTGACTGCCGGGTTAAAGGGAAATAATCACCTTTTGATTTTGTTAGCAACAATTTCTTTGGCTGCCGTTATGGTATTAAAATGATGTGATCTAAATTTAAGAATTAAATACAATTATTCCCTAATTCAAAGTTGGAAGTTTTTGAAAATTAATGATCGGTATTTTCCCTCCACTATTGGAAAGCGCAACATCTGGCGCTTTTGCATCAATCTGTTCAACGTTGTTGAATGAGCACTTATAAACAAATCGCCGACTTTAAATAGGTCGCCGGCCGGGGCCAAGCTAAACTGCCGATTTCAATGCACTTTTTCAAATGATTGTTGATTGTCATAAAAGTTTGGCACATATTCGCAAAAGATAGTGTAGGAAACATATTGCATACCTTCATGATACATAACAATGCGTAGGGAGGCTAATTTACTGAATTCGTTACTGAGTACTTGCTGAGTACCGACCGATATAAGCGTGGATCGCTTATCGGTAGGAAACTGACAATATCTTTCGGTAGAAATGTTTATATGCAAAATGGGATGAATTTACATCATATTTTGGCCTCCTATCGATTGCAGGTGCTAACTCCATTTTAGTGGAAAAATATGATTATCTCCCTTTAACACGCGCCCTGGAAGGGGGGGGGGCGAAATCCGCCCACCCCTAAGGTTGCTCGAAGATAGCGGAAAACGGCGGCGCTGGCTCCGCCGTTTTTTGCATGCCTGTTCGGAAATGAACTACCCACATCATATAAAATTCTTTACCTCGGGTCATCTCAGGTCAGGTCACCAGACCAGGTCACGTGATGATCCCACCTCCAAAACGTTTGCGGTAGTACCGCAGCCACAGTTTTATACCGATCGGTTTCAAACTTGCAGGATTTCATAAGGTGATAGATACCTACAATTTGTTTATCTCGGATTTCTGATATCGGTGACCTAAGGTCAGGTTAATTTCTTGACCGCCAACACTGTTTTGTCAATAACTATCGACATGATGAAGATATAGAAGTGAAAAGGGTACCAATGTGTTTGTCTCGTCGAAACACGTCTACCAATATGCAGCATGACCTACTTGGGTCACCACTTGACCTTGACCTGTCAAATTTCTCCGTTGACCAAACCTGGTTAACATGAATATGATTCGAAGTGCCTAGACGAGACAAACACGATGGCGTCAGACGTATTACTTTATCTTTATTAGGTAAAACGTTGTTTGCGAAAAACAGTTTTGCCAAAAAATAACCTTTTTGACATTTGATGACCTCTGGAGCCTAAACTATTGACATGAGCTCAAATCTGAGGACACCAAGTGCGATTGCATTTTTGCAAGGGCTTTCAATTGTTTTTCCCGTTTGTTCCTAGCTATCATAGTTCCCGAGATATTTTATTGACCGTGGGGGGGGGGGGGGGGGGTCGAAGCGAAGTCCTAAAAGTGGAAAATCTGAACTTCGATGACCTCTGGTAACCTCAATATTGACCTGACTTTAAAAAAAAACGATGTACTTTCGATAGAGCTCCAGGGCGCGTGTTACCGGTTGCTGGCTTACACATTAATGGTCCGTATGACCAATGAGGAAACAGCTCTTCAGTGGTTCTGAACGGCCGTATGACCAATGAGGAAACAGCTCTTCAGTGGTTCTGAACGGCCGTATGACCAATGAGGAAACAGCTCTTCAATGGTTCTGAACGGCCGTATGACCAATGAGGAAACAGCTCTTCAGTGGTTCTGAACGGCCGTATGACCAATGAGAAAACAGCTCTTCAATGGTTCTGAACGGCCGTATGACCAATGAGGAAACAGCTCTTCAATGGTTCTGAACGGCCGTATGACCAATGAGGAAACAGCTCTTCAATGGTTCTGAACGGCCGTATGACCAATGAGGAAACAGCTCTTCAATGGTTCTGAACGGCCGTATGACCAATGAGGAAACAGCTCTTCAATGGTTCTGAACGGCCGTATGACCAATGAGGAAACAGCTCTTCAATGGTTCTGAACGGCCGTATGACCAATGAGGAAACAGCTCTTCAATGGTTCTGAACGGCCGTATGACCAATGAGGAAACAGCTCTTCAATGGTTCTGAACGGCCTACGATTTGTGATTGATAATGCTTATGAGGCAGCCGGTTCAGCCTCCCACCTTTCGCAAGGCACTCGATATTCTGTTGATAACAAGGTCGAGCTGCACGCGGCGTAGCAGCTCTAGTGATGACGTCACACTGACCTTGTTACGTCACACGGGGCGAAGGACTTACAGCAGTCTTTGCCAGAGCCGCCGATATGGGGGTGAGCATGGCTTTCCTAAACTGGTGGTTTTCAATTCCAGTGTTGGGTGACTTAACTGCCTGCATGCTATTCACATAGAGAACTACTGAGTGTCACATTGATGTGTAATTTCTTCTGGTTACAGCCCTCTAACTAAGTACACTGTCCAGTGATGTGATGACCTGTGATGCTGATGTAGTGCTGGTGGTTGTGGCTTGTGCTGCTGTTACCATTAGCCAATGCACATCGCACTCGAGGCACTCCAACCGGTTATTTGTTCTCATTCGGCACTAATAGCATGTTTTGAGCCGTGAAGAGGCAAAACAGGCGACGAGAATGGCCTTCCCACCTTTCAAATTTGTACTCCGCGATTGGGGAAGTGTTAATGCATGGGTGATTCCACGACCAAACGACCAGTGCCTGACATCCGACCATTTTTTAAAATCAAAAAGGGTAAACGACTGCCGCAATCCTATACCTCTCAGGTCACGTGTTTTCAAGTTATCGCCTCGGGCATTTTTGAAAGTTCACTGAGCAAGGCTAACTTTGATGAGCTGTAACTCGTACACTATTGATTGCAGTTCCCAAAATCTGTATATTGTTCAAATGTGACAAATATTTTGGCTATCTCATTTTTTATTTTTTTTATTTTGTGACGTCATGATTTTGTGATATATTTTTGGGTCATTTTTGGTTACCCCTACCACCTTGAAAGTCGGAAATATTTTGACGTCAAAAACATCTTTGATCAGGAAGCTTTCAGGAAAAGAAATTTGATGCAGTTCTTTTGATAAATATATTATTTTGAATTTCAAATATTATATTTGCATGATAATTGTGAGCAGATTCTGCTCCCTGCCGTAACTATACATCCTAGAGACTCAGCAATAGTCGAAAACGATTCGCCGTGGTTTTAATTACATTATTTGTACTATTAAAAGTGCAAAATATTCCCAGGGGCGTAGGAAGGAGACCGAAAAAGGGGTGACAATTTGAGTGAACACGTGTAGAGGTTTTAACCCCTATAATTTGGATGACGTTCAAGAAAATGGCTTAAAATTGTCCAGAACCATGTTTGCGATGATGCTGAGCCCAAATATTTCAATTTTTTGCTTTAAAAAACTAAAATTTTGAAACTTTTTTTCTCAAGATTCTTCAAATCTATAATACGAAAGGGTACTGCAAAACTAATTAACCGTTTTCAATATCACATTCATCAAATAATCATCCAATGTCAACAGAAACTTCAACAAATGCCCAAAACCATGCCACCATTGGTTGTCACAGTGTCACAATATTGTGACATGCTTTTGGGCATATTTTTTACATTTCTGGGGACATTCCAAAGTTTATCTGATGAATTTGGTTTCTAAATAATTCATTTGTTTTTCAGGATTCTTTCCTTAATACAATTTTTTTATAAAAAAATTGTTTGATTTTTTTTTTGTCGAAATTGTCAATTTTTGAAAATTAATCAAACAAATAATGACAATATTCAAGTTCAGCATTATCGAAAACATGGTTCTGGACAATTTTAAGCCATTTTCTTGTAAGTCATCCAAGTTGTAGGGGTACATACACGCGCTCACTCATTGTCACCCCTTTTTCGGTGTCTTGCCTAAGCCCCTGGGAATATTTTTTCACTTTTAATAGTACAAATAATGTAATTAAAACCACGGAGAATCGTTTGCGACTAGCCCTGATTCTCTAGGATGTATATTTAGGGCAGGGAGCAGAATCTGCTCCCAATAATCATGCAATTATAATCTTTTAAATTATAAATACAATATTTATCAAAAGAACCACATCCATTTTTTTTTTGTACTGAAAGCTAATTGATCAAAGATGTTTGTGACGTTAAAATATTTTCGACTTTCCAGGCGGTAGGGGTAGCCAAAAATGACCCAAAAATAGATCACAAAATCATGATATCACAAAATCGAAAAGAAATTAAAAAAAAGAGATAGCCAAAATATTTGTCATATCTTTGTCATTTTAACAATATACAGTTTTTGGGAACTGCAAGCAAGAGAATACGAGTTACAGCTCATCAAAGTTAGCCTTGCTTAGCGACTTTTCAAAAATGCTCGAGGCGATAACGCAAAAACCAGTGGCCTGAGAGGTCTACGATTGTGACAGTCAATTTCTGCGCATAATATTACCCTATACACTCATTTTAATCAAAATAAAAAATGGATGGGTGTCAAATTTGGAGATACAAATTTGGTCGTTTTGTCGTGGAATGCCCCGCATATAATAAATATTTTGTCAATGAATGCAATGGATCGATATATAAAATTGTCATCCGGCATCCGAACATGTTTCTCGCCGGTGTCGTCTGATAAGTTCGTGTTCGTCACTTTTACGTTTCTGAACGGCACACGTTCGAAATCGCTCGTGGAACGCCATCCCGTCCGTGCGGCCGGCGCTGGTCCATCACAAATACGCCCACCCCACCCCGTGCTTGTATTGGCCGTCTTGCCGGGAGAGGAGGGGCGAGATAGATGCCGTCACATTGCTAAATGCCGCGGCTCTGCAGCCGAGCTGGATATGGCGCGTGCCAGAGCGACGGTTATTCAGAGCTGAGGCTGCAGTTGAGCTAACATGGCGATTAACTAGAACTCTGCCGCCTTTAACATTCTCAGTCGAATGATTACTATGTTAGTTGGGTAAGCAGCGACATCTCAGACTCGTGCGCTCGGTCTTGTTTACTTTTACCCGGTTGGTGACATTTTCTCGGTCGTCTTGCACCTCAGTTGGACAGGCATGCCGCACACCGTCACACACCGTCACACGGTGTCACATCAATCGTCACACGGCGTCACATCACTCGTCACACGCCGTCACATCACTCGTCACGACACACATCTCAGTAGGCGCACTGGTATCACCGCTGCACATGCTGGTCCTTCGCTGGCCATCGCTGGCCACCACAGAAGCACCGCTTCTTCAGCCACTCGGCGGTGCCATTCTCTGCAGCTGGCCCACGTCTGGTCTGGTCGCTGTACGCTGGCGGCCCTGGTCGTGCTCCTCCAGCCCTGACCCGGCTCTGCTCCTACCCCGGGCCGTGCCGTCGCCTGCACTGCCGGCCCTGCTGCCGCCCGCCTCTCGGCCGCCGCCCGGCCGCGGTGCAGCCCTCAGGCGCTATTAACTCGCCGGTTCGCCGCCGTATACGGCCAAAGAACGCCGACCAGCCGCCGGCGGACGCCGACCAGCGCGCTCATTGGTCGATCGGCAGTCGGGGGGCGGAGTGTGCGGGCCGCCAGGGCAATGGAGACCGCTGTCATAAGCAGAGAAGGCTGGTGGCAGTCGGGCCCTATTGGGGCATGACTGATGGCTGGGGCGGGTGTCAGCCGGATCAGCCAGAATGGCTTCGCAATGACGCACGGTTCTCGAATGGTAAACAGGGTTCGATGAGGGTGAGACGAAGGTGAAATCGGGTGGTGCCACTGCCTTAGCGGGCTGGGTATCGGGTGGTGCCACTGCCTCAGCGGGCTGGGTATCGGGTGGTGCCACTGCCTTAGCGGGCTGGGTATCGGGTGGTGCCACTGCCTTAGCGGGCTGGGTATCGGGTGGTGCCACTGCCTTAGCGGAATGGGTATCGGGTGGTGCCACTGGCTTAGCGGGCTGGGTGTCGGGTGGTGCCACTGCCTCAGCGGGCTGTGTATCGGGTGGTGCCACTGCCTCAGCGGGCTGGGTATCGGGTGGTGCCACTGGCTTAGCGGGCTGGGTATCGGGTAGCTAGTGGCGGGCGGCAGCTGATTGACACATTTTCTCCATTCTGAGGACGCTGGTGTCGGAGTGTGTTGTTGGGATTTGCGATTTGTATGCGTCTGTGTTACATATTACGAAAAACGCCAAAATTGCAAAGCGTGCGGACAGATTAGATGCAGGTACCGTGTGTATTTGAGGACCCATGTTAAGCGGAGCCGAGCTTGTAATGTCATGGAAATACTGAAAAGCATGAACATTCGAAATGCCTCTTGCATCTCTATACGGTCTCTGGATGTAATGTGCTATAAGTTGAAGTCAAACGTAGATTGACTGGCCGATGGAAATGACGGGCACTTAATGCACCGGGCACAAACGCGATGGGCGGTCGTCGCGTTTGTGGGGGTTGTGTGTGAGTGTGTACATGTATGTCGTGAGTCGGGAAATGGTGCCTAGTCATAAGCGCTGAAAGTGCTTTTGCACCTTTCCCTCACATCATTTTTTGTTTCTTGCTTTGTTAAATAAATCAACATCAACCACATATTTCACGTGTGACGGGGGTGTCATGTTAAGCGTGTCGCGCAGCTTATCAGCGGCGCGGCGCTTTGACGGCCCAGTTTATCAAACGGGCGCGGCGCTTTGACGGCCCAGCTAAGCAAACGGGCGCGGCGCTTTGACGGCCCAGATTATCAAACGGGCGCGGCGCTTTGACGGCCCAGCTAAGCAAACGGGCGCGGCGCTTTGACGGCCCAGCTAAGCAAACGGGCGCGGCGCTTTGACGGCCCAGCTTATCAAACGGGCGCGGCGCTTTGACGGCCCAGCTAAGCAAACGGGCGCGGCGCTTTGACGGCCCAGCTAAGCAAACAGGCCCGGCGCTTTGACGGCCCAGCTTATCAAACGGCAGCTTACAAGGTTAAGCTAGGCAGGCCAGTGCTTAGAAGGCGACCGGTTGATCAATGATGTGCTAATCCGGATGTCTAGCCGTCTGCTGGTATTGACGGACGGCAATTTCGATAGTCATTTAAGTATTCGATTGCGATTTGCGAACCAATTGATGTCATTCCCCTGATGAAGAGCGATGTAGTTCCCATTACGATACAGTTATTTGTTTGCATGTAGCACGCTTGTTTAAGCCACTAACCGGGGCGCCATGGCATGACTCAACTGTTCATAATGCGTGTGTGGTTCTTCGGTTTCTCGCCAAGGATTGGTGACGCAATATTTCTAAACATGGACCTTTTGGCGAAAGGATCAATATCCGCTTTGAGACATTGAAATTAAAGCACAACATGTCTGAGCTGTTGCATGCAATGTTTTATAGTTGCTGTTCATAAGCTGGTGTTATAGCTGCTGTTCATAAGTTGCTGTTATAGTTGCTGTTCTTGCAGAAGCATTGTCAGCGATTCCGTCGAAAGGGGGCGTGTGATTAACGTGGACCGTTATCACAGATCTGTCAGTCTGGCCAGACATGAAACAGATGAGGCACATAGTTGAGAGTTTTCCTCAAATGCAGCGGCACTGGCGGGTGGCGGTCCGTCTCTCGTCCGTCTCTCGTCCGTCTCTCGTCCGTCTCTCGTCCGTCTCTCGTCCGTCTCTCGTCCGTCTCTCGTCCGTCTCTCGTCCGTCTCTCGTCCGTCTCTCGTCCGTCTCTCGTCCGTCTCTCGTCCGTCTCTCGTCCGTCTCGTCCGTCTCTCGTCCGTCTCTCGTCCGTCTCTCGTCCGTCTCTCGTCCGTCTCTCGTCCGTCTATCGTCCGTCTATCGTCCGTCTCTCGTCCGTCTCTCGTCCGTCTCTCGTCCGTCTCCCGTCCGTCTCTCGTCCGTCTCCCGTCCGTCTCTCGTCCGTCTCTCGTCCGTCTCGTCCGTCTCTCGTCCGTCTCTCGTCCGTCTCTCGTCCGTCTCTCGTCCGTCTCTCGTCCGTCTCCCGTCCGTCTCTCGTCCTTCTCCCGTCTACCGGCTGAGCCGGGGTCTCTACAAGCACGTTGGTCTCTCATTTATTCAGCAGTTCTAAGTCAATAATCTGCATTTGATCCAACCTATGGCATTTCGATAAACAATTTTGAAATGTCGCTCTCCAGATCATTATGAATCCCGCTGGCACGTGTCCGATCCCGCTACCGAAACGGCCCACAGTCGCAGGCGGTGTTGTGGTCTTCCAAAACATCATTTATATATCATCCATTGGTCGCCTCCCTACCTAGTGCTATAGCGCGGGAACGCACGGTCACGGTCATACCTGGTCATCCCTGACTGTCGGTCAGTCACGGTCATACCTGGTCATCCCTGCTGTCGGTCAGTCACGGTCATACCTGGCCATACCCTGCTGTCGGTCAGTCACGGTCATACCTGGCCATCCCTGCTGTCGGTCAGTCACGGTCATTACCTGGCCATCCCTGCTGTCGGTCAGTCACGGTCATACTTGGTCATCCCTGCTGTCGGTCAGTCACGGTCATACCTGGCCATCCCTGCTGTCGGTCAGTCACGGTCATACCTGGCCATCCCTGCTGTCGGTCAGTCACGGTCATACCTGGTCATCCCTGCTGTCGGTCAGTCACGGTCATACCTGACCATTCCTGCTGTCGGTCAGTCACGGTCATACCTGGTCATCCCTGCTGTCGGTCAGTCACGGTCATACCTGGTCATTCCCTGCTGTCGGTCAGTCACGGTCATACCTGGCCATCCCTGCTGTCGGTCAGTCACGGTCATACCTGGCCATCCCTGCTGTCGGTCAGTCACGGTCATACCTGGTCATCCCTGCTGTCGGTCAGTCACGGTCATACCTGGCCATCCCTGCTGTCGGTCAGTCACGGTCATACCTGGCCATCCCTGCTGTCGGTCAGTCACGGTCATACCTGGTCATTCCCTGCTGTCGGTCAGTCACGGTCATACCTGACCATTCCCTGCTGTCGGTCAGTCACGGTCATACCTGGTCATCCCTGCTGTCGGTCAGTCACGGTCATACCTGGTCATCCCTGGTGTCGGTCAGTCACGGTCATACCTGGCCATTCCCTGCTGTCGGTCAGTCACGGTCATACCTGTCCATCCCTGCTGTCGGTCAGTCACGGTCATACCTGGTCATCCCTGCTGTCGGTCAGTCACGGTCATACCTGGCCATCCCTGCTGTCGGTCAGTCACGGTCATACCTGGTCATCCCTGCTGTCGGTCAGTCACGGTCATACCTGACCATCCCTGCTGTCGGTCAGTCACGGTCATACCTGGCCATCCCTGCTGTCGGTCAATCACGGTCATACCTGGCCATCCCTGCTGTCGGTCAGTCACGGTCATACCTGGCCATCCCTGCTGTCGGTCAGTCACGGTCATACCTGGGTCATCCCTGCTGTCGGTCAATCACGGTCATACCTGTCCATCCCTGCTGTCGGTCAATCACGGTCATA
>JAXIVJ010008686.1:0-54386 GCA_036785665.1 Chirona hameri
TTGAATGGAGAATGATTCTAGGTGTTAATATTTTTCGTGAGAAAATGCGAACAAATATGACACTTATAATTATTCTCCATTCAATTTGGAACGTTGTAGTGGTAGTCATATTGCGCTAGTAGTTCGCTCAATATATTGTTAAATGTTAGCCGGGGTACCCGCCTCCCCGGACGGCCGCGCTCCCGGCCGCCTTTTTGGTACCGGCAAGATGGCGGCCGGCATTAGACCAGTCTTCCGGCCAATGCGCGTTCCATGTTCAGTGCTTCGCATCAAGCTACAAATGGATTTGATAGCCCAAGCCCCGGTGACGTAATGCTACCATACAAATGTATTGTACTTCGAGGCACTCCAGCAAATTGCGAACTGCGAAGCTCTGTCTGAAAGCAGAGCGTGCGGTTTCTGGAGTGGTTTGGTTGTGTCGCGTTTTGTACAGTGGCCAAGCTAAGACAATTGAAATCTTATGAGAAGATTTAAGCGACAGTGATATATTTAGCACTAGAGTTTGCGATGTATAAGTGTGTGTGAATATTCGGGCATACATAAAGTTTAAGCCCTAGCTCAGTGAAGAGTTTCGGGTTTGTCCCCAGCGTAAAGACAAAGGAGTCGCCATGCCGGGGATGAATACGGCTGTGAATCGTAAAGGTAATGGTTTGTTGTAAATCGTATCTATTGTTTTATTGCTTAACCGTTATTTAACAAATATAGGATATCTGGCTGGGTTGGTGCCTCTTGTACACTGACAGGTGAAATCCATTTCAGGCTGTTCTAACCTCAGTACCCTCTATTTGAATTCATGTTACACAATTTTAAAATTGGATGTAAAAAATTTCCCCACATGTGAGGTTTTAATTAGACATCATTGCATGATGGAATTGTATAGCACTCACTTGGTAACTGACAGTTGTGGTAGCATAATCACTGATAGGGTACCTATGCAACTATAATGCTGGACACATTTTTAACACTGGATTGTCATGCCATTGGTGATATAGTATGTCAGTATTGTCTACATTGCCAATAGCATGAAAAGTGGCATTAGGTCGTGCTTGGTGTTGCAGTTGTTTGATTAGAGTTTGAGTAGTACATGCCTACTACCCAAACTCATGTGCGCTGGACTTGAGTTGTTAAATTGTATTCTGGGAAAGTTTTGTTTTATTGTGTGAGGTTATCAGTTTGATTTTTGTTGTGTTGTGTCAAATTAGTTTGATTTGTGTAGCAAATATCATTATTCTGCTTACCACTAGTACCCTGCAATGCTATCAATTACAAATTATGCAACATAGTCTCCTGGGACCAAGTCATTGATTGGAATTCTCACCCTGTTCCAAGGGTGCCTTTAGTATGGGGGTCAGTTCACACATTACACACAGACATAGACACCATCAGGAATCTGAACCCCAGTTACTCAAACAGGAAGTAAGTATCTTTTCACTGAATGCCAACCACCTAATATTAATATACTATCACCCACCTATATTTTGCAGTGTACCTGCTCTTGTACTTATCCTTAGCATACCTAGTGCTGACTGCGGAGTGATTAGTAATTGTAGGTATAGGGCTTTAAACCATAGGCATACCCAAGAGCCCCCCCCTGCCCCCTGAAGGCTGAAGGTCTGCCCCCTTTGGTAAAACAAAATTAATGATTTTTTTAAAGAAAAAATGTTGAAAATATGCCCCTCTAAAAATATAGTGGGCCAAATCTGGTGATTTTTTTGGTGTGGGTACCTTTGTCCCCCTGAGCAAAAAATGTCCCCTCCTGAAGTGAATTATGGGTATGCCACTGCTTCAAACAAATTGAATGAAAGATATTCTTTGAAATTGTGACATGCATGTATATGACAAAATTAGGCATGTATCTGATCAAACAGCATGCTGATACATCTAATGTACCATTAACCTACTTATTTTATGAATGGTTGAGCTATTGTTATGTTTTAGCATGATATTTTTACATTTTCCAATAATTGAAGACCTTTAGGACACTTTCAATCTCTCCATGGTGCTAATTGATGAAATGTGTATTTCTTATGTCACTTGTTTTGTGTAACTATTTTTTTTCTTGTCTCCTTCATTCTCTTGTGCCACCTTCATTGCTCAAAGATTGGCACAGATGGTCCTCCAGACAGTCAGTGTGTTCAGGTGAATTAAATATTATGTCTTATGAATGTAGTTGTGAATGTAGTTAGTGAATGTAAGTTGTGAATGTAGTACCTATCTTATGAATGTAAGTTGTGAATGTAGTTAGTATCTTATGAATGTAAGTTGTGAATGTAGTACCTATCTTATGAATGTAAGTTGTGAAAGTTGTGAAGTATCTTATGAATGTAAGTTGTGAATGTAGTACCTATCTTATGAATGTAAGCTGTGAATGTAGTTAGTATCTTATGAATGTAAGTTGTGAATGTAGTACCTATCTTATGAATGTAAGTTGTGAATGTAGTTAGTATCTTATGAATGTAAGTTGTAAATGTAGTACCTATCTTATGAATGTAAGTTGTGAATGTAGTTAGTATCTTATGAATGTAAGTTGTGAATGTAGTACCTATCTTATGAATGTAAGTTGTGAATGTAGTTAGTATCTTATGAATGCAAGTTGTGAATGTAGTACCTATCTTATGAATGTAAGTTGTGAATGTAGTTAGTATCTTATGAATGTAAGTTGTGAAACAGGCTCGCTCAGACAAAATCCACCACTCAAATTCTACTAATTTCATTTTTGGCCCATGCATTATGTTTGATTGGACAAAAGACCCAAGACATGTTATGGTTGGACATGCTTGCTTAGACATGTTATGCTCAGTTTTCTTCATCTATGTAGAGTATAGACACATTCTGTTATTCAATTGTGAATATGTGTTAAAGTTTCAACATCATTAGACATTTTGCTGATCAAAATTTAAGTGCAAAGGCATTGAGGAGGCATCATAGGCATTAGGCATAGGAACAGAGGTCACATGCCCCATTTTTTCTTCACTAAAGCTTTTATTTTGTTAAATAAGATGAACTTGAGAGGGTTAATGGTGCACCAAGCCAAGAAGAGCTCAGGCCTCAGATCTCCAATGAAATGTTGCATAAGGGGTTGAGTTTCTTTCAAAACAAGATCAAAGTTGCACTGGTCCTCACTTTTCATATGTTCATATGCCCTGCTCCTTGCTCCTCTTATCTGCTTTCAGCTTTGTTCACTGTTTTGTACTTGACCAATGATACCTATATCTGACTGATACTGATATATTGTTCCAATATTTAATAGGTATTTGTGATTGATGTTTGCATATTTATAGCTACCTGGCTTATTAGATCAGATTGACAGTCTTAAAATCTAGTGTAGTACTGAGTTCTAGACTACCTTGTGTTAACCCGCGCCGTGCCGGTGCTCGGCACCATCTTCGCCGTGCCGGGGGGGGGGGGGGGGGGGGGTTAGACACCCCCTCTAACTCGAAAACTAAAAGGGCTAGAAAGGCACGGAAAGGGGCGTGCGAAAGCTCTCGACAAGCACATTCGAAGGTACTTCGGATATTTTTCCCTCAAGTCAATATCGAGGTCATCAAAGGTCAGATTTGTTTCCAGTTTTAGGACTTCGCTCCAGAAATCCCCAGATATCACAGTAACTATGATAGCTAGGAACAAACGTAAAAAGCAATGGAAAGCTCTTGAAAAATGCAATCGATAAGGTGTCCTCAGATTTGAGCTCAGGTCAATAGTTTATGCTTCAGAGCTCATCAAATGTCAAAAGGGCTATTTTGTTTACAAAACAGTTTATCACGAATAGCTTTTTACCTAATAACGACAAGGCAATAATTCTGATCCCATCGTGTTTGTCTCGTCAAGGCGCTTCGACTCATATAAGTGATGACCAGGTTAGGTCAACTTAAAAATTTGACCTCGGGTCAAGGTCAAGTGATGACCCAAGTAGGTCATGTTGCATATGGGAATACGTGCCTCGACGAGACAAACATTGGTGTCGGTTTCACTTCTCTATCGTCATTATGTCGAGAGTTATTGACCTAAAACTGTTGGTGACCTCGGATGACCTCGGTTGACCCTGTAGGGGGTCACTGAACAAAAGTGGCATGTAGGTCATCAATAATGGCCTATAATAACAGGATTCAGAAGGAATTAGACTGCTATCCTGCGTATCCTTAGAATAGGAAGTATTTTAATATTTCCCCATTGACTTATAATGGGGCAGTGTGGCCAAATTCAGAGAGTTAGGGGTGGGATGCCAAAGTTATTCAATGTTCCTAGATGAGATATCATGAAATGTGGGGTGTCTAGCTAAAACACATGCAAATTATAGCCTAATAATCATGTTTTAGACCCGTACACCTCCTGCATCCCAAGATATGTGATCAAACAAGCAATTTTGGCATCCTTCATTCCCCTAAATCTGGGAATTTGGCCACCATGATGGGGAGGTCACGAAATTGACCCGACCTTAGGTCGCTGATAAAAAACCAAGATAAACGAATTGTAAATATATATGACCTTATGAAATCCTGTAAGTTTAAAACTGATCATCCAAAAACTGTGACTGTGGTACGACCACAAGTTCTTTTGGAGGTGGGGTCATGTGACCTGGTCTGGTGACCTGACCTGAGATGACCCGAGGTATTTTTTAAACATAATGTGGACTATTGGTGGCCGAACAGCTGTGCCAAAAACGGCTGCGCTGCGCGCCGCCATTTTTTCGCTATCCGCGAAAAAACCTGAGGGGGTGTTTTAAACCCTCGCCCGGGTAGGGCAAAATCACTACGTGTTCGGGTAGGGGGGGGGGGGGGGGGGTACGACCCCCCCCCCCTTTGATAACATTGGATTTTCACATTTTCGAGGAAAAGGTCATGTTTTTTAGTTAATAATTATATCAAGTATGTTCCTCGCACAAGCACTAAACTCTATAAAGTCCTGTTTTCATGTTGATTGTTTATCTTGTGCCAGGATAAATTCAGCAAAATAAATGTCAGTACCCACTTCATATTTTAATTTTCTTTTATACAACTTTATCATGTTTGTTTACATGGAATTTGTGTTGCCCATGCTTGTCCTTTATACATTATCCACATTGAAAGGTGGTGTGAGGGCTTGTAACCATTTCAATAAATCAACTTAATTTCACTCCATTTTCTAAGCATCTCCCTACCAGCCCATATGTCAAGTGAGCACAGGATCAGCATACATTCTGGGAGGTGTGCCTTTCTTAAACAATAGGGCACGCCCACATGCTGACAACATCGTACCCAACTACGTTACCGTGTCATTCTTGAATTTATAATCACGTCGGTGTCAGGATCAAATGCAGCAACCATCCTGCATAGTCTAAATTAATAAATGACAACATGATTAATATATATATATTACTATTTGATAAGCGTCTGTCTGTCTGTCTGTCTGTCTGTCTATCCGGAACGAATTTAACAAAGTAAGGCGGCAGTTCTACATAGCAGTACCACATTGCTATAAGCACGTGATGCACGTGATTTTAAGGTTTTCAAACGAATTTACGGATACTACCGACTTGTGTATAATTCGTACATTTCCGACGCATTTGATACGATAGTTTTAGACAGTTTTAGGTTGTGCAGTTTTGGGCGAAGGTTTGTGCTGTAACTAATATAGGAGGAGGTATTAAGACAAATTTACCGTTAAAAAAACAGTTTACGGATACGAGTTTTACATCGCTTCACTCCAGTCGAAAGCCAATCAGATCCGACCACGGATACTAGTGTCACAACCAATGACAAGCAACCACGGAATCACTGCGAAACGAAGGTCATCGACATACGGTACGGCATATATCAATGAACATATACGCTAAGCCGGGGTGGAATTTTCACGGGTTTAACGGGTGTATACCGGGTACCATAGGTGTTCCACGGGTATAATGGATGAGTGCCGGCTATAACGGGTTTATCACGTGTTCCACAGGGGCACAACGGGCACCACGGGTGTATGTCGGGCACCGTAGGTTTTTGACGGGTACCTCGGGTGTATGACGGGTACAGAAACGTATTATAGGTACGACAGGTGTCACGGGTAGTACGGGTTATCAATCCCTAATTGCCTATCACTGGCTTGCACCATCACTTGACCTGTAAACGCCCAGCGGAGCGGACGGCTTAGCACTAGTGATGCCTATTTGAAAATTAAAAACTATTCAGGAACCACTGTGTCAGGAGCTACTATTTTGTGAGTTTGTCACGACCTCCCGACCCGGGTTTCGGTCAGGAGCTGCTATTTTGTGAGTTTGTCACGACCTCCCGATCCGGGTTTCGGTCAGGAGCTGCTATTTTGTGAGTTTGTCACGACCTCCCGACCCGGGTTTCGGTCAGGAGCTGCTATTTTGTGAGTTTGTCACTACCTCCCGACCCGGGTTTCGGTCAGGAGCTGCTATTTTGTGAGTTTGTCACGACCTCCCGACCCGGGTTTCGGTCAGGAGCTGCTATTTTGTGAGTTTGTCACGACCTCCCGACCCGGGTTTCGGTCAGGAGCTGCTATTTTGTGAGTTTGTCACGACCTCCCGACCCGGGTTTCGGTCAGGAGCTGCTATTTTGTGAGTTTGTCACGACCTCCCGACCCGGGTGTCGGTCAGGAGCTACTATTTTGTGAGTTTGTCACGACCTCCCGCCCCGGGTGTCGGTCAGGAGCTGCTGCCCTGTCGGGATCGGCTGTCCCGTGTGTCCGCCTTAACTCGCCCGTCGCGTCAGGCGGCCACTGGGCGTCCGCCCGTCCCGACCACCCCCAGCTGCGTGAGCCGACCGACCGTCCTCGTCTGCGGCCGCCGCTCAGCTGATCGACCGCGCCGCCGCCGCCGCTGCCCGCCCAGGCGGCTCACCGGCCGGTCCGCTGGGCGGCGGGCGGGCAGCTGGGCGCCTGAGTCATGCGGCAGCGGCGGCGGTCCGCAGCACAGCCGCCGCCGCTCGCCGAGCTGCTGCTGACGTACAGACCCGTTAGCGCGGCCCAGCCGGCCGGCCGGCTGGGCCGGGAGCACGCAGAGGGTGGGCCCTGGGAGCAGGGTGGAGCAGGGTGGTGTCGGGTGGAGCAGGGTGGAGCAGGGTGGGAGCAGGGTGGGAGCAGGGTGGTGCCGGGTGGAGCAGGGTGGGAGCAGGGTGGGCCCTGGGAGCAGGGTGGAGCAGGGTGGGCCCTGAGAGCAGGGTGGTGCAGGGTGGTGCAGGGTGGTGCAGGGTGGTGCAGGGTGGTGCAGGGTGGAGCAGGGTGGATCAGGGTGGGAGCAGGGTGGTGCCGGGTGGAGCAGGGTGGGAACAGGGTGGGCCCTGGGAGCAGGGTGGGAGCAGGGTGGGAGCAGGGTGGTGTCGGGTGGAGCAGTGTGGGCCCTGGGAGCAGGGTGGTGCAGGGTGGAGCAGGGTGGAGCAGGGTGGAGCAGGGTGGGAGCAGGGTGGAGCAGGGTGGGAGCAGGGTGGTGCCGGGTGGAGCAGGGTGGGAGCAGGGTGGTGTCGGGTGGAGCAGTGTGGGCCCTGGGAGCAGGGTGGAGCAGGGTGGAGCAGGGTGGGAGCAGGGTGGGACCTGGGAGCAGGGTGGAGCAGGGTGGGAACTGGGAGCAGGGTGGTGTCGGGTGGAGCAGGGTGGGAGCAGGGTGGGGCAGGGTGGGGCAGGGTGGGAGCAGGGTGGGACCTGGGAGCAGGGTGGAGCAGGGTGGGAACTGGGAGCAGGGTGGTGTCGGGTGGAGCAGGGTGGGAGCAGGGTGGGAGCAGGGTGGTGTCGGGTGGAGCAGGGTGGGAGCAGGGTGGGAGCAGGGTGGGAGCAGGGTGGTGCCGGGTGGAGCAGGGTGGGAGCAGGGTGGGAGCAGGGTGGGAGCAGGGTGGTGCCGGGTGGAGCAGGGTGGAGCAGGGTGGGAGCAGGGTGGTGCCGGGTGGAGCAGGGTGGAGCAGGGTGGGAGCAGGGTGGTGCCGGGTGGAGCAGGGTGGGAGCAGGGTGGAGCAGGGTGGGAGCAGGGTGGTGCCGGGTGGAGCGGGGTGGAGCAGGGTGGTGCCGGGTGGAGCAGGGTGGGAGCAGGGTGGAGCAGGGTGGGCCCTGGGAGCAGGGTGGAGCAGGGTGGGCCCTGGGAGCAGGGTGGAGCAGGGTGGAGCAGGGTGTGCCCCTCCCCGAACTCACAGCGCGTTGGAGGATGACGCCACCCCACGTGTGACCCTCAGCCTCTGGATGACCGGCTCACCACCTGTAACCTCCTCCGACCTCGTCTGAACGCTGACCCAGCTCTGTACCCCACCACCGCACCGTAATGAACCGTTCAACCACAACAGAACGTCACACCATTGACCTCGTCTGAACGCTGACCCAGCTCTGTACCCCACCACCGCACCGTAATGAACCGTTCAACCACAACAGAACGTCACACCATTGACCTCGTCTGAACGCTGACCCAGCTCTGTACCCCACCACCGCACCGTAATGAACCGTTCAACCACAACAGAACGTCACACCATTGACCTCGTCTGAACGCTGACCCAGCTCTGTACCCCACCACCGCACCGTAATGAACCGTTCAACCACAACAGAACGTCACACCATTGACCTCGGTTGACGCGTAGACCATCTCAGCATCAGAGCGATCACTCTCCTGAGATCCAGCTCGGTGCGCGGGGCCCGGGCGGACGAGCGTGGCTCGACCGGCGGCGGCGGTGGCGGTGATGACGTCACGTGGCGGTGCGGGCGGCGGTCCGAGCCGACCCCGGCGTGGCCGCCCTTGACCTCGCGGCGCGCCTGCCAATGAACGTGACGCCCGCGGTCGGTCGGAGCTCCCCGCCGCGCCGCCGCCGGGGTTTCTCGCGAGGCTCTGTTGTCACGCCGAGACGGGCGGGAGTAGCGCCAGGAGCTTCGGCGCCGACAGCCGACACAGGCACCGACACAGGCACCGACACCGGCACCGACGGCGACACCGGCACGGACACTGGCACCGGCACGGACACTGGTACCGGCACCGACACCGACAGCCGGCACCGACACCGGCACAGACACCGGCACCGACACCGACACCGACACCGACACCGACACCGACACCGACACCGACACCGACACCGACACCGACAGCCGACACAGGCACCGACACCGACACCGACACCGACACCGACACCGACACCGGCACCGGCACCGGCACCGGCACCGGCACCGGCACCGGCACCGGCACCGACACCGACACCGACACCGACAGCCGACCCGGGGCTCTGAGGTCGAGCGGTGGGTGGTGTGCGTGTGTGTCGGATGCGGGATGTCTGATGCGTCATCTGATGTGTCACGGGACAGGTGCACTGTGCTGTCTGTCGAGCGGATTCATTAAGAGCAGGGTTTGGTCGGGATGCATGCCACGCACGCAAGTCCGAGTCGGCCGAAATGCCTCGGATGTAACTAAACGGGATGTGTTTGCTGTTCGCTGACCGTTGGTAGCGCTCAGGGCGGAAAAGTGACATTCGCTGGTGTTGTGCCATGTCGGCTCGGACTGAATAACACGTACAGCGTGTTTACGTACACGTGTACCTATCAAATGCTTGGGTTCCCGGCTCCCTTTGGCCGACACCTGATGGCTGTGTAGTGTAGCAGCTGGTAGTTTGCTGTGGGGGCTGTATGGGATTTGATGGCTGTGTAGTGTAGCAGCTGATAGTTTGCTGTGGGGGCTGTATGGGATTTGATGGCTGTGTAGTGTAGCAGCTGGTAGTTTGCTGTGGAGGATGTATGGGATTTGATGACTGTGTAGTGTAGCAGCTGGTAGTTCGCTGTGGGGGCTGTATGGGATTTGATGGCTGTGTAGTGTAGCAGCTAGTAGTTTGCTGTGGGGGCTGTATAGGATTTGATGGCTGTGTAGTGTAGCAGCTGGTAGTTTGCTGTGGGGGCTGTATGGGATTCGATGGCTGTGTAGTGTAGCAGCTGGTAGTTTGCTGTGGGGGCTGTATGGGATTTGATGACTGTGTAGTGTAACAGCTGGTAGTTTGCTGTGGGGGCTGTATGGGATTCGATGGCTGTGTAGTGTAGCAGCTGGTAGTTTGCTGTAGGGGTGTATGGGATTTGATGGCTGTGTAGTGTAGCAGCTGGTAGTTTGCTGTGGGGGCTGTATGGGATTCGATGGCTGTGTAGTGTAGCAGCTGGTAGTTTGCTGTAGGGGTGTATGGAATTTGATGACTGTGTAGTGTAGCAGCTGGTAGTTTGCTGTGGGGGCTGTATGGGATTTGATGGCTGTGTAGTGTAGCAGCTGGTAGTTTGCTGTAGGGGTGTATGGGATTTGATGGCTGTGTAGTGTAGCAGCTGGTAGTTTGCTGTAGGGGTGTATGGAATTTGATGGCTGTGTAGTGTAGCAGCTGGTAGTTTGTTGTGGGGGCTGTATGGGATTTGATGGCTGTGTAGTGTAGCAGCTGGTAGTTCGCTGTGGGGGCTGTATGGAATTTGATGGCTGTGTAGTGTAGCAGCTGGTAGTTTGCTGTGGGGGCTGTATGGGATTTGATGGCTGTGTAGTGTAGCAGCTGGTAGTTTGCTGTGGGGGCTGTATGGGATTTGATGGCTGTGTAGTGTAGCAGCTGGTAGTTTGCTGTGGGGGCTGTATGGAATTTGATGGCTGTGTAGTGTAGCAGCTGGTAGTTTGCTGTGGGGGCTGTATGGGATTTGATGGCTGTGTAGTGTAGCAGCTGGTAGTTTGCTGTGGGGGCTGTATGGGATTTGATGGCTGTGTAGTGTAGCAGCTGGTAGTTTGCTGTGGGGGCTGTATGGGCTTGGCTGCCGATTGATTTGACACTCCCCACTCCGCTCTCTCCGCTCTCCAACACCCAACTCCACTTTCCACTCTTCCCAGACTGCCTGTTTCGTGTGCCCGGGCTTTGCGTCATCGCATAGTCTCCATAACAGCGTTCCGTCCGGGAGCCTGACCGCCGCGCTGGCTGCTCTCGGCTCAGACTGGGCCGGAAGCACGGTCTGCCTCGCCACATTCCACGCGGGACAGACGCCGGGCGTCTCGTGTTGAGGCCGCCTCGTGTCTCGTCCGGTGTTGAGGCTGCCTCGTGTCTCGTCCGGTGTTGAGGCTGCCTCGTGTCTCGTCCGGTGTTGAGACTGCCTCGTGTCTCGTCCGGTGTGAGACTGCCTCGTGTCTCGTCTCGTGTTGAGGCTGCCTCGTGTCTCGTCCGGTGTTGAGGCTGCCTCGTGTCTCGTCCGGTGTTGAGGCTGCCTCGTGTCTCGTCCGGTGTTGAGGCTGCCTCGTGGTTCGTCCGCGGCCGGCGCGGGCGGCTCGCCGGCCAATTTCACTTGATTCGTCGGGCGTGAGACCATTGTGGACCATTGTGTCGTGGGAGCGTTTGCCAGACGGCAGATGCGACGTGACGACGGCGAAACTGGCGCGTCACACGCAGAAGATGCCGCTCAGGCACCTGTCCCGGAGTAGAGGTTCGGGCAGAAACGCAGCAGTGTTCAATTGTGGACAGACTGGAAGATTGCAATATATCTTACTGGAATGCGGCCTCGTCCGGGTTAAATGTTTTTTTTTCTTCTCCAAATTAACGACTATCATTTATCTGAGGTTTCGATTCGACCTTGAAGTCGGCCGCCCACACACCCACATGCGCTCAGCGCGCTCCGTCCCGTCCCCGGTACATCTGGGCTCTAGGCGTCCTAGACTGCCGACCTCTGGTCCCGGCGCCACACCTCCCGAAAGATCCGCAGCACCACGCGGCGGCTGTCAATGCTGTCACCGCTGCGGGCGTAGTGCTGTGGCCCTGACGGCATGGCGCAGTGCCCGAGACTCGAGGAGCCACTCCGATCATCTGCTGCCGATTTAACACACGGACGGCGTGAGTTGGTCAGGTCGTGTCCGCCGCCTCCGCGCCAGCTCTCAGATTCCCTCGCCTGAAACAGATCATATTCCCTCGCCTGAATCAGATCAGATTCCCTCGCCTGAAACCCCACCCGTTGTCTGTCCGGCGATATCTGTCCACTGGCGGATCCAGGGGGAGGGGGCAAAAGCCCCCCCCAAATCCACTGAAACTGGCGATGAAAAATGGGTACTGACTGCGAAAAAATATTTTTTTGCAAAAACAAAATCGATGTTTTCCCTCGTTCGTGTTTCCTCCATTTTGTAGCATTTTGGTAGCAGGAGGGAAAGTGGCGCGTGCATATTTGGAAATGTCGAATACACAATCCAGACCCATCATACTTAAGTAGCCATAAGCCAGTCAAAACGAAAAATATTGCTTGGAAATTCGGTTTGGGTATTGTCTATACTTCGTTCTCCAATATATATTCGGTTTTTCAATATGTTTGGAAATTTTGATTTTGTGGATTTTTTATCCAATTTTGTTTGTTTTCATAAAATCATATAACATATCAAATCATATCAAAAAGCCAGAATATATATTGGAGAACCGAGTATGGACGATGCCCAAACCAAATGTCAAAGCAATATCTTGAGTGTTGACTGAGTTATGGCTCCCCAAGCAGTGGCGTACGCAGAAATTCACAAAGGACCAGATCATTGCCTTTAAGGGGCGCCACCCGATCAACAAGGGCGCCACCAATATTGACGAAATTTTGCAGGGGGGTTGCCTCTCATTCCGCACCGTGCGGAAGGTGAGTCACTGGCCGGAGGGGCGCCGTCACTCGCCGAAGAGGGGCAGTCCCTAGTCGGAGGGGCGCCGTCACTCGCCGGAGAGGCGCCGTCACTCGTCGGAGAGGCGCCGTCACTCGCCGGAGAGACGCCGTCACTCGCCGGAGGGGCGTGGCCACTGGCCGGAGGGGCGCCGTCACTGTTCGGAGGGGCGCCTTCACTGACCGGAGGAGGCGATGTCACGAGCCGGAGAGGCGCCGTGGCTGATCGGAGTGGCGCCAGCTTTGCATGGGCGCCTCGGGTTCAAAGGACCAGATCATGACCTGTATGATCTGATACTCGGTACGCCACTGTCCCTAAGTATGATGGGTCCTGACTTTGTATTCGACATTTCCGAATATGCGTGGCGCGTCTGGCGCTATTTTCGATCTGGAGGGATTCCTACAACCAACGTAAGTTCAAAAACGTTGCGTTTTGGCGCCAAAGTTTATAGCGCTGAATAGCGTGCGTGGAACGCATTTCGACAGTATTTGAGGAATTGTGACTGGGACTTGGGTATCGTTGTTTTCTGTTTCCCTGTAAACATTTAGCCAAATAAAATTTACACTTTGTGAATGTGTAGGTAAAGTTAATATTTTTCATTGTCAAGGTCATTTTTATTACTATAGCTTGGGATGGCTACTTTGGCCTCAGGTCATATCCAGACTCAAGTAATTACCGGCACCAATTTTAAATCTGATACCCATTTTGCACCATGATTAGGTAGGTATCTATCCCGGTGCATTTTATGGGTGCTATGAGTAGAGGTCTCACAATTTTTATAATTTCCAACTGGTCAAGATCAGACTCAGCATGAACTTAGCTACAACAATGTTTGATAGCGACAGAAGAGGTAAATTTGGGTTTGTCTTTTTTACCACTGGTGGGGGGCCAAATGCATTTAGGGACAAATGCCGCCCACAGGAACATGGCGGGCATTCAATACAAGGATGTCCCCGCCCCGCGTGCTCCTGCATTGGCTGTAAGAAGTGATAATTAGGAAGAAGAAAAAATCCCCTCCTGTCAATGGCTTTCGCTTTGAGGACCCTCTCCCCGCCCCCGCCCGCTCAACGACTTTTCGCTCTGACGACCCGACTCCACCCCCCCCCCCCCCCCCCGGTCAACAACTTTTAGCTGATGAAGCGGAGTGAAATTTTAGCCCCCCCCCCCATTTTCGAACCCTAGATCCGCCAGTGTATCTGTTCCTCGTCTGCGGCCCGGCACGTGTCCCGCTGCTGGCGAGGCGCTCGTCGCTCACACGCCCTCGCGTCGCGTCGAGCGCTGCTCGCTGGCTTCGGCTCGTGACATTCTGCCTTCGCTGTAACGGGACCCCGCCCGGCTCAGCACTCCGACGGGCGCGGCGGAGATAGATGGGCCCATCAGTCTCCTCCCTCTGACGTCACCGCTCCGCCCACGTGACGTCACACCGTGTTATACACCCAATACGTCCACTGGCCACTGGGTCGGGCAGAGATAGGTGCGTGTGTCACAATGGTAATACGTGGGTGGGATCTACGGTACAAGTGACCTCTCGGGAGGTACAAGTGACCTCTCGGGAGGTCGTTTGTTTGCGGATTTATATGGTGTTACTGGTGTTCCATTAGCCTACTTGACGTCAAATTAATACCTCTGTCGCCACATTTATGTGTCTGACTTGTCATATTTATACCTTTAACGGCACATGAATACTGCTGACGTCACATTAACGCCTGTGACGTCATTAGCTTCCCTGACGTCACATTATTGCATGTTACATCACAGACGCTGTGACGTCATTCACGATCATGTGTGTGTGTGTGTGTGTGTGTGTGTGTGTGTGTGTGTGTGTGTGTGTGTGTGTGTGTGTGTGTGTGTGTGTGTGTGTGTGTGTGTGTGTGTGTGTGTGTGTGTGTGTGTGTGTGTGTGTGTGTGTGTGTGTGTGTGTGTGTGTGTGTGTGTGTGTGTGTGTGTGTGTGTGTGTGTGTGTGTGTGTGTGTGTGTGTGTGTGTGTGTGTGTGTGTGTGTGTGTGTGTGTGTGTGTGTGTGTGTGTGTGTGTGTGTGTGTGTGTGTGTGTGTGTGTGTGTGTGTGTGTGTGTGTGTGTGTGTGTGTGTGTGTGTGTGTGTGTGTGTGTGTGTGTGTGTGTGTGTGTGTGTGTGTGTGTGTGTGTGTGTGTGTGTGTGTGTGTGTGTGTGTGTGTGTGTGTGTGTGTGTGTGTGTGTGTGTGTGTGTGTGTGTGTGTGTGTGTGTGTGTGTGTGTGTGTGTGTGTGTGTGTGTGTGTGTGTGTGTGTGTGTGTGTGTGTGTGTGTGTGTGTGTGTGTGTGTGTGTGTGTGTGTGTGTGTGTGTGTGTGTGTGTGTGTGTGTGTGTGTGTGTGTGTGTGTGTGTGTGTGTGTGTGTGTGTGTGTGTGTGTGTGTGTGTGTGTGTGTGTGTGTGTGTGTGTGTGTGTGTGTGTGTGTGTGTGTGTGTGTGTGTGTGTGTGTGTGTGTGTGTGTGTGTGTGTGTGTGTGTGTGTGTGTGTGTGTGTGTGTGTGTGTGTGTGTGTGTGTGTGTGTGTGTGTGTGTGTGTGTGTGTGTGTGTGTGTGTGTGTGTGTGTGTGTGTGTGTGTGTGTGTGTGTGTGTGTGTGTGTGTGTGTGTGTGTGTGTGACGTCACAATCCTGTGTTGCAGTGCGCGCCATTCAGGCGAAGAAGAAGCGACCGAAGCGGCCGACGGCCAAGATAAAGCAGCAGATCCAGACCCAGGTTACCGGAGACCGCGCCAACAACCACACCAAGAACAATAGGTAGGTACCGAGACAGCGAAATCAAACGCACCAAGAACAATAGGTAGGTACCGAGACAGCCAAATCAAACGCACCAAGAACAATAGGTAGGTACCGAGACAGCCAAATCAAACGCACCAAGAACAATAGGTAGGTACCGAGACAGCCACATCAAACGCAGCAAGAACAATAGGTAGGTACCGAGACAGCCAAATTTATTTATTTATTTATTTATTTCGCGAATCTCAACAGCATCCAACAGCGTTGGCTTTTAAGCTGTTGCGTCAGGTACAAACATATACACGATGCACACGATAAAATCATAAGTTGAATGCCTAAAAGTTCAACTCTAAAATACAGAAATAAACAGATAGACATACAGCGACAAACCCTTGTGGTAAAAAACATGTAAATGAATCATAATACCAACAGTACGCCACGATCATTGTTTACATCAAGCCCAGTTCCTATCTCACCTAACTATACACTGATTGAATATGCTTTCTGAACGAAGCTTTGGTGACACACCTTTTCACAGTCATGGGGAGCGCCTCCCATGTGTCCACTGCCCTCGTTGGAAACATCGCTTTCGTCACGCTCAGTCTGCACCGGGTAGTTTGTAGTCTGCCGTGTGATGTTGCTCGTGTGCTGCGAGTGCTGATGTCAGACCTGAACTGTATGTGCCTTTTTGGACCCTCTGGTGCATCAGGATGGTTCAGGAGCTGATACATGCACATGCTGTCTCTGTATTTTGTCAGCGTCTCGAAATCCATCCATCCCAATTTTTTTGCGATGTTCACTTATATGGTCCGACTTTTTCTTTCTGAAGACTATTCTCACGGCAAAATTGATAACTTTTTTAATACGGTTTCGCTGATTTTGTGTGGGCGGCACCCAGGCTGGGAGACGATATGCTATCTGAGAGAAGACCAGAGACTCTATCAGACGTATGACGGTTCTCTTTGGCAGCATAGCACGGATCTTTGAGATGGTGATAAGCGTACTGTAGCAGCGTTGCACCACTCTACTTGTATGTTTCTGCATGTTCAACGTCCCATCTAGCTGAACGCCAAGTACTTTCATATCCGAGACTGGTTTGACCTGAACATCGCCGAACAACATACACAAGTCAGGAAGCTTTTTGAGGATTGCGGGAGTGCTAAACAACACTATTTCTGTCTTCGAAGGGTTTACCTTCAATCCGTTCGATGTGAACCACTTTGATAGGGCTCTCAGGTCGTTCTCTACTCTGGTCTGGAGTTTGATGAGACCGGCAGGCGTGGGTGGGGCACTATGAATGATCTGAGTGTCGTCTGCATAAGATACGATGGGGGCATGAGATGACAGATGACATGTAATGTCGTTCATGAACAGTGTGAACATCACTGGGCCGAGGTTGCTGCCTTGGACTACCCCGTGATCTATTTTCAGAGCCGCACTGGATCGCACTGACTGTGTTCTATCGGTAAAATAGTCTTGAAACCAGTGTGTTGATATCCCGTACCAATTTAGCTTTGACAGAAGCATTTGACGGTTGATAGAATCGAAAGCTTTAGACAGGTCACATGACGTCACACAAGTTAATAGCCCTGCATCTCTGTTCCTGGTGATGATGGAGATCAGATCGAGGAGAGCACTTTCCGTTGAATGACATTTTCTATATGCGTGTTGTGATGGTGACAAAATACGATTCTGACTGATGTAGTCAGTGAGCTGAACGCCGATGATCTTTTCCGCTAGCTTTGAGATCACATTTAGCACACTCACAGGTCTAAAGTTGCTCGGTTTTGACCTGTCACCCGATTTCCATATGGGAACTACTGACGCATGTTTCCACACTGCCGGCACCTCACCTCTGACAATTGAATAATTTACAATGTCCAGTATATGGGGACCCACCACCGCGAAACACTGTCTGACTAGTTGCAGTTGCACCCCGTCACAGCCTGCCGCTCTGGAGCTGCTCATTCTCCCCAGTGCTTCGCCCAGCTCTGGGAGTGTCACCGGCCGGACCTTGAATGAAGAGCTGCATACAGTGGGCGGACGGACGGTTGACGGCGGCCCGTCTCCGCGCTCAGCTAGCTCCTCAGCGATGCGGCGGCCCACGTTGGCGAAATACTCGTTGAATGTATTTGCTGCAGCTTCGTCGGGAACGTCGTCGGGTTTGAAGTGTTGGCTGGGCACATCTCCTTGGCTGATGATGGTCTGGAGAAGAATTCGACCCGCGCCTTCTCCAGCTCTCGTTTTAATTCCTTTTTCAGGACTTCGTACGTCTTCTGATTCTCTTTCGAGTTCAGTTCGTCTCGCTGGCGGCGTGCACGGTCCCTTCTCGCCTGTAGCTCCTGGAGTTCTTCGTTCATCGTCAGCCATGGACGGTTTGGGTGGTTCAGTTTGACTCGTTTCAGAGGGCAGTGTTTCTCGACAGCTGTGTTCCAGATGTTCAGGAAGCTGGCGTACATCTCGTCTACCGTTCTGTTGTTCTCACGCGCCGTCGCTGACCAGTCCGACTGAAGCAAGTCCAGACAGAGATGGTTCCAGTCGACTGTGCGTAGTGACCTTGTCAGGACGGTTCTGGGCCGTTTCCGATCTCGTCTCAGCGGTATAGATACTGTGACCAGATCGTGATCACTGGCGTGTGATTTAACCACCTCGGCTGTCTGGTTGGTGTTTGTCACGTTAGTTATTATGTGGTCAATTAGGCTTGGACGTGACCCCGGTCGTGTTGGATCTCGAACCAGCTGATGCAGTTCTAGCTCATCCAGCATAGTTTGGTACGCCACTACTTCTGGTCTTTCAGGCTGCAGCAGGTCCAGATTGGTGTCTCCCAGCAGGTACCACGGCTTACCAAGGCGGGATACTTCCAGAAGCTCTCTCTGCAGGGCGTCGATGTCCGACTTTGCGGGTCCATCTGGCGGCCGGTAGATGGCGCCGGCCGGTAGATGGCGCCGATGACTGCTGACCGGGCACCGGCCGCCGTCACGCTGAGCCACATGGTCTCGAGTCGGGACTCGGATAGCGGCGCCGCAGACCCAGCCGAGTCACAGACACGTCCTCGTGAACCAGGAACGCCAATCCTCCGCCTCGCACCTTTTTTCTTCCTGGCTGTGGAGTTTTTCTGTCGGCTCGGAACACTTGAAAGCCGCTGAATAGAAGAATATCATCGCTGATTTGACTTGTCAGCCATGTCTCAGATACGGCTAGGATATCTAGAAAATTTTGTCGGGTCAGGAGCCGAACTTCGTCCAGCTTTGGGGCTAAGGATCGAATGTTGATGTGTCCGACCCTCAGCAGTTTAGATGGCTGCGGTGCTGTTGATGCGGCCTCTGGTCGCTGTCGCTCGGTGACTCGCACGGTCCTCCTGGCCGGTGGTGGACGAACTTCGGAAGCTCTGTCGGAGCCTGACCTGTTGGTGACCAGCACCGGGATCCGGCGAGCCACCCGCTCCGCACCGGCCGCCGCTCGGACGACGCGGCTGGGCCGGCTCGGTCTCCCCGGCCGAGCCGGCCCAGCAAGAACAATAGACAAATCAAACGCAGCAAGAACGATAGGTAGGTACCGAAACAGCCAAATCAAACGCAGCAAGAACAATAGGTAGGTACCGAGACAGCGAAATCAAACGCACCAAGAACAATAGGTAGGTACCGAGACAGCCAAATCAAACGCAGCAAGAACAATAGGTAGGTACCGAGACAGCGAAATCAACCACACCAAGAACAATAGGTAGGTACCGAGACAGCGAAATCAAACGCACCAAGAACAATAGGTAGGTACCGAGACAGCGAAATCAAACGCAGCAAGAACAATAGGTAGGTACCGAGACAGCGAAATCAAACGCAGCAAGAACAATAGGTAGGTACCGAAACAGCGAAATCAAACGCAGCAAGAACAATAGGTAGGTACCGAGACAGCGAAATCAAACGCAGCGAAATTGACAGATCGGTGGTGTTACAACCACAGCGAAGGCAGTGAGCCTAATAGGTGGATACAGGAACGTAGGAGCGTCATGAAAAGTGTGTTGTGTGTGTGTGGGGGGGGGGGGGGGGAGAGTGAAACTTTAATAGGTATCGTCTTGAGAGAAATCCAACCTATACAAGGTCTCTTTCCAGATTTGAGCTCTTCTCGTCTTGAGAACCTTTTGCTCTCCCAAATTCCCTCATTAAGGACAAATACAGATTAAAAATGAATTAAAATTAAAAAAAAAAAAAAAAAAAAAAATGATTAAAAATGAAAAAGTGAGAGGCCATGGCCCCCTGGCCCTCCCTGTTCTATGTTCTATGTTCCCTGCTCTATGTTATATGTTCTATGTTCCCTGCTCTATGTTGTGTGTCCTATGGGTGGATACCTGCGTCTGTAGCGCCGTCTCCGTTCTCTCTTCTGGCCCCGCTACGACGCTGTTATCATGGCCCCCTGGCCCTCCCTGTTCTATGTTCTATGTTCCCTGTTCTATGTTATATGTTCTATGTTCCCTGCTCTATGTTGTGTGTCCTATGGGTGGATACCTGCGTCTGCAGCGCCGTCTCCGTTCTCTCTTCTGGCCCTGCTACGCCGCTGTTATCATGGCCCCCTGGCCCTCCCTGTTCTATGTTCCCTGTTCTATGTTGTGTGTCCTATGGGTGGATACCTGCGTCGGCAGCGCCGTCTCCGTTCTCTCTTCTGGCCCTGCTACGCCGCTGTTATCATGGCCCCCTGGCCCTCCCTGTTCTATGTTCCCTGTTCTATGTTGTGTGTCCTATGGGTGGATACCTGCGTCTGCAGCGCCGTCTCCGTTCTCTCTTCTGGCCCTGCTACGACGCTGTTATCATGTTACGGGTATATTATGACGTCATGATGTCTCTGTGATGCCGTCACGGTGCCGTGACGTCATTTGACGGGAGTGGTCAGCCGCAGCCAGCCGGCGGCGACACGCGTTTCTAACCGGGTGTCGCGGCGTCAGGCGTGTTGAGCAGGAAGGGGTGTGGCAGTGTATGGAGTCGATGCGGCTGTGGGCGAGGTGGTCTGAGCGATATTGGGGCGTGCTGTTTACCGGTCCAGCTGGTGACCGGGCTGTTATTGGCTGGTACGAGAGGGGAGCCGTCTCTGGGAGGGAGGTCATGATGTGGTGGGTGATGTGGGAGGTGATCCCCTCTCATTGCTCCAGTAGTGCTCCCTGCCCGGTGTCCACTCCTGAGTAGTATTCAGCCTTCGTCCGTAGTGGCCGCCTCAGCTGCTATGCAGGGCGTTGCCAGTGTTGTGAGTTGCCGGTGTGGACGGTGACGGCATTGTCCCAGGATGACTGTGCGCGGAATCACATACGGATATCGGCATGAAGGCTAATGCTTTGTGTGGCCCTCATTAATGGGTGGGGCTTCGTTTTCTCGAAGTTCTAGAGTGGCGGCATGGTGGGCACCGGACAATATGTCTGCCTCCTGCGCTATTTAATGAGGTATTGAGCCCGCATCATTTCCCCGATCTAAATGGCTTCAGGAAGCATAGTGAGACAGTGTTTGCTTGCAAGTCTAGGATGGAGATATAATTTTGCCAGGATGCGCAGTCCGCTGAAATGTACTTCAAACTCTGTGTTCTGAACAGACTGGTTATTGATTCGACACTGATTGAATCGATTGGAATCGTTCAATCAAAATTCATTGAATCAAAACATAATTGATTCGCCACCAGATCTTTTGATTCATGAATCGTGATTGAATCAAAACCCGCATCAAATCAAGGCAGATCGAATCAAAAGATTTACGATCAAGTACACTGGTAAATTGTGCAAAAACATGCAGTCTCAGTGGCTGCATTCATTTATACTGAAATACTATTGCTGTAACAATGTTTTAACTTTTAATGATCATATATATATATATGCATGTTTCCATTTCTATTTACTTGAAATCAATTCACCTCATATATTTAAATGTTGAATCAAACGTAAATCGATTAAAATATTTGTTTTGATTCTTTGAATTGGAAGGAATCAATTCTCGAAATTGTATCCGTGAATCGAACGGTGATTGAGTCATTCAGATTCCAAAATGAATCATGATTGAATCGTTCCAAAAAAGTTGAATCAATAACCAGTCTGGTTCTGAACAGCTCTTAACCCTATTACTGTCGGGCTAAAATAAAATACGAATCTGTCGGAAGTGGCCTACCCCCCTCTCCCCTCCTTCGTATCTCGGAAACCGCTGGACCGATTCTTAGATTATTTGCCCTGGGACGTTGTTTGAACGCAATGTTTTCATGTTGTTGGATTTCGCCACCTAATTATATGCTCTAACATATACTCCTTTTTAAAGTTTGGGGAAATTAGCCCAATGGCGTCCTCAGGCAATTCCAAAGGGGGGTATCTAAAGATGTCACTTTAATATTTTTGCCGCTTTGATGTATGTTGTAGATTCTTATAATTATATGTGTATGCATGAGAAAGTAAATAATGACAAGTTTTGTATTTATGCAGTGTCGTGCTCAGGAGGGGAAGGAGAGGAGAATTGAGGCAATTATTGTTGCCTGCTGAACACGCTTTTAGCGCGTCGCCTTGCTGGATAGGTGTTTGCATGCTTTTATGTGACCAAGGGACTAGTGTGATCGGTTTCTCCCCTTTTACTGATTGCTGGAGATGCCACTGCTGTCTCCCCAGGGCAGTAAACCCTGGGGGGGGGGGGGGGGGGGGCGACGCACACTCGTACCGGTACGAGGGTGCCGCCGCACGGTCCTGGCGTGCGCTCTGCTGTCGTTGTGACGTGAGATGGATCCAGCCATTCTGCTTGCCTCCAAAAATCTGTCGCTGGAGTCGCCTTTGGGCAATGGAAAAATGACAAATTACGGAACGTGTGCAAGGTATTGCTATAACAGGTCATCAAGGTTCAAATTGATATATTTTGCTATGTAGTGGCACGGCATGGGTCCACATTTCCCCCTAATTTCATCCCTGGGACCGCCTATGCCCTAAAATACAATTGTGATCCATGCAGATGTATTGCATGATATTGTTAACTGCAAAATATCGTTCAGGGGCGCTAAACACAATGCGTGTGAACGGAGTCAAACACATGCCCCCAAATTCCGTGCCTGGAGTCGCCATTGGGAACCCCCCCCCCCCCAAAAAAAAAAAGAAGAAAAAAAAGACAAAATGAAATGTGTCCATTGCCCAAGGCATTGCTAAAACAGGTCACCAAGTTTCAAGTTGATATATTTTGCTATGTAGTTACACGTGGGTCAACAACTCCCCCCTAATTCCATCCCTGGAGCCGCCCATAACATTGGGTCATGCGCTTGCGTTCCACCCCTGAAACCGCCTATGCCACAAAATACAATTGTGATCCATGCAGATGATATTACACGAGTTGTCCACCGCGAAATTACGTTTTGAATTACTAAACACAATGTGTGCGTACACATGCCCCCCCCCCCCCCCCCAGCCCCCCCAAAAGACTTCTAGAGTCGCCAGTGGGCAACCCGAAAATATTATTTAAAAACAAATAATACAAGGTGTGCAAAGAACAGCTAAGAAGGTTCACCGAGTTCGAAATTCTTATCCTTCAGATTTCGATGAAATACTAGTGACCCAAAATGCCTCCCAAAATACGTCCCTGAAGGAGCCCATGCGCAATCCCCCCCCCCCCCCCACACACACCCAGTGTTGGATTTTTCATTTCATGACCTGGTCCCGGAGAGTAAAAATCCATAGGTGGAGAGAAAATTGTATTGTCAGGCAAGTTAAGATTTTCATTTTTGTTTTAATTATTTTACTTGGGAAGTAAAAAATCCTGATTTGTAATAGATATTAAATCCTTGTGAGGAAAATTGAATTATATTTTAACTACAATGTCGGTAAGATCAGGCAAAAAGAGCAAATTTCCTGAACAAATATGAAGAGATCAAAATTCTTTGGACCCAAAAAGTCCAGAAAATGGCCCAAATTCCAAGGCTGCACACACCCACCACCCCAACAAAAACAAATGTTCAACATGTCTACAAAAGACGGTAAAGAAAGGTGTGAAAGTCGTTGGCTCGTATCTACAACGGTTAGAGAATGGGAACTGATTGCCTTTGAAAGCCGAGTCACGCTGAAAACGAAAACATGCCCCCCCCAAAAAAAACAAAACGTCTGGAGCCGCCCCTGGTGAGCTGAATTTGTCAATTTTGACAAAATGTGTCCAATGAATATTTAGGAAAAGTCAAGAAGTTTGATGGCCGTATCTTTACTCGTTTGGGGACAGGAACGGAAAACCCTTAAAGGAAATAGTTCACCTTCGGGAAATTTTCACAACACGATTTTATTATATTTTGTAATACAGTTTCTTTTTTTCTTTTCAAAAATGGTCCTACATCGCGCCAATTCAGGACAGAAGGTCGTAAATTATTAATTTTATGGTGTGCGTTATTGGTCTGCGCATGCTCCCTAGCTGTGCTGGCACTTTCAGACGGTACGGTACATCTTATATGCGCCGTATTCCTTCGCCAAAAACTCATATCTTCGGCTGGAGAGTCTTTTCAGCCATTAAAAGTTCCAGATAAGGATTTCTCAACACGGGCTACAAAACTGCTATTTCAGTTCAAAACCCATGTTGAAGGTGAACTATTTCCTTTAAGGGGGTCGACTTATCCACCCCCCGCCACTAATGGGTCAATACATAGGGTACAGCAACTATATTGCACTGTTTTAAGGTACATGTTTTGCTACTGTGAAGTAGCTGTGCCGCACCGAGTGTAAGTGACCTCCCATTCCGGAGGCTTGGCTTGTGCTTTGCAGAATGCTGCGTCATAGCTCCGTGTTTTACAGGCCGGAGTGAGCCTCCGAATGGACCTTATTCTCCGTGTTTTACAGGCCGGACTGAGCCTCCGAATGGACCTTATTAGTGTTCGGTTAGGTTATGACTAGTGTGACTAGTGAACTGCGTCATAGCTCCGTGTTTTACAGGCCGGAGTGAGCCTCCGAATGGACCTTATTAGTGTTGGGTTAGGTTATGTCATTATGTCTTTGTTGGCTAACTCAGTTGGATAGTATCGTGCCCGTCCGTTGCTGATTCGGTCGGACTTTGGCTCCGGGAGAGGGAGGAAGAGTTGATGGTCAATGGCAGGGGCGGAGGCACCGTCTGTGTCAAACCGGACCTTGGCTCCGGGAGAGGGAGGAAGAGTTGATGGTCAAGGGTAGAGGCGGAGGCACCGTCTGTGTCAAACCGGACCTTGGCTCCGGGAGAGGGAGGAAGAGTTGATGGTCAAGGGCAGGGGCGGAGGCACCGTCTGTGTCAAACCGGACCTTGGCTCCGGGAGAGGGAGGAAGAGTTGATGGTCAAGGGCAGGGGCGGAGGCACCGTCTGTGTCAAACCGGACATTGGCTCCGGGAGAGGGAGGAAGAGTTGATGGTCAAGGGCAGGGGCGGAGGCACCGTCTGTGTCAGACCGGACCTTGGCTCCGGGAGAGGGAGGAAGAGTTGATGGTCAAGGGCAGGGGCGGAGGCACCTTCTGTGTCAAACTACGTTTTACGAATTGGTCAGGCTCTGTGCACCTTGTACATATAGCAGACTGGATAAGTTGTGTGCAGTTTGTGCGGCGTATTGTGTA
Source organism: Chirona hameri (assembly GCA_036785665.1). Taxonomy (NCBI): domain Eukaryota; kingdom Metazoa; phylum Arthropoda; class Thecostraca; order Balanomorpha; family Balanidae; genus Chirona; species Chirona hameri. Next base: position 24,858 of record JAXIVJ010008686.1, read on the forward strand.
GCGGGCTGCGTGTGGATTGTATGTAAAACTGTGTGAAGATAATGTGACGGACTGAGTGCGGATTGTGTCACAGACTGAGTGCGGATTGTGTCACAGACTGAGTGCGGATTGTGTCACAGACTGAGTGCGGATTGTGTCACAGACTGAGTGCGGATTGTGTGGCGGATTATGTTCAAATGGTGTCCAGTGGCGGATCTAGGTTTCGAGTTGGGGGGGGGGGGGGGGCAACAAAATTCGCTCCGTTTCGTCAGCGAAAAGTTGTTGACCGGGGGGAGGGGGGGGGGGGTGTCGGGTCGTCAGTGCAGAGTCGTTGGGGGGGGGGGGGGGACGTCGGGTCGTCAGCACGAAAGTTTCGTTGAGCGGGGGATGGGGGGGGGGAGTAAATCTCGCCTTCCCGGAAGAAAAAAAATACAACCTCCCGGAACGGTTGGGAGGGGATATGCATTTGCCTACCGATTTGTCGTTTGGGGGAGGGCAATTGGGGCATTCCAGAACAGATTGACCAAAACAATCTTTAAATAACACACTACATCTCATATTTCGATAAAGCTACGTGTCTGGGGTTATCTGGGCTGTTGATTTACGCTGTGAACTTTGCAGCCTCGTCCGTCAAATGGTTTTCGAGTTACAGCCTCGGGCAACTTTGTAATGTCAAGCTCAAGCAAAACTCAAATTTTCAGCGGACAATATCTCCCATCTAAACCAGTAAAACGCCTTAATCGGCGGTAACCGAGCGGTATCTGTTGCTTCCCTGGGACAAACTACATACAAAATAAGTTGTTACGAGCGAGGCTCGCTCGTCCTTCCGTAGTGTATGGGAAAAATATGATTATGAGCGGCCGGACCCAACCCGACCCGGCCCGTGGCGACGCTTTTGAGAAGCTCATATCTCTGCAACCGCTCGTCCGATTGACAAGCGGACTTCTTTGCTTAGCAGCCCTATCTAACCTACCCTGTTTGAGACCAGTGCCGACTCATGTGGGGGACTACCACTGCGCGTGGCGCGTGCCGCGTGAGGGGTGTTGCCAAGTATTTTATCGCAATAACTCCGCAACGGCTGGGCAGATTATGTGAAAATTTGGTGTGTGGTTAGCGACCCCTCAGCTGCCACTTTTACACAAGTCAGCGGTGGGGTGATTGCACGTGCGCACGTGCACACCCCTATTCTGTATCTCAGGAACGGCTGAGCCGATTGTGTTCGAATTTGATGTGTGGTTAGGGACCTCTCAGCCGCCGCCTTTCCCCACAAGTCAGGGGCGGGATGGCTTTGCACGTGCGCACGTGCACACCCCTATTCTATAGCTCTGGAACGGCTGAGCCGATTGTGTTCAAATTTGGTGTGTGGTTAGGGACCTCTCAGCCCCCACATTCTCACAAGTCAAAGGTGGGTGCCTCTGCACGTGCGCACCCTTTTTTATATCTCAGAAACTACTTGCCCGATCGGGTTGAAATTCACCATACATTTCCTTCGCCCTCGCTCGTTCATCGCCAACTACGGCGCCTTACTGGTATTACATTTGTCATGCTCTCCTTTCTCGAATCCGCCAAAAGGGAATACGTCCTAAGCGTTGCATGCTTCATCTTATAAATTAATGCTTAGATTAATAAAGCCATTTTTGATCAAGAATGATGTTGGTTCATTTCGATGTTTGCGCGTGCCAACTGCCACGCGCTGTGGTACCACCCCTATCGGAACGCACCATACCAACCAGTAAGGCGCCGTAGTTCGCGATGAACGAGCGAGCGCGAAGGAAATGTATGGGGAATTTCAACTCGATCGGGCAAGTAGTTTCTGAGATACAAAAAAAGGTGCGCACGTGCGCATGTGCAGAGGCAAACACCTTTTACTTGTGGGAAACTGGCGGATGAGAGGTCCCTAACCACACATCGAATTTGAACACAATCGGCTCAGCCGTTCCTGAGATATAGAATAGGGGTGCGCACGTGCTGTCACCCCACCCCTGAGTCGTGTGAAAGTGGCAGCTGAGAGGTCCCTAACCACACACGAAATTTTCACATAATCTAACCAGCCGTTGCGGAGTTATTGCTAGAAAATACTTTTCAACACCCCTCACGCGACACACGCCTCGCGCAGTGGTAGTCACCCACATGAGTCGGCACTGGTCTCAAACAGGGTAGGTTAGATGGGGCTGCTAAGCAAAGAAGTCCGCTTGTCAATCGGACGTGCGGTTGCAGAGATATGAGCTTCTCAAAAGCGTCGCCTCGGGCCGGGTCGGGCCGCTCATAATCAGATTTGTATCATACACCACGGAAGGACGAGCGAGCGCTTCGCGCTCGCTCGTAAACACAAAATGTATTTGATGGACCTATCCAATGGTGAAAACCCGATCTCAATCGGAGCAGTGGTTGCAAAGTTATTAGCTTCCGAAAAGCGTCTGTTATGCTGTGTCGGGTCGGGTCGGGCCGGTTCGGGCCGGGGGTCAAATGTAAATTTGTCTAGTAAGTTGACGAGAAACCTCACGGGCGCTTCGCGCCCGCTCGGTAATCACCAGAATCATCGAGAACAATAGATTATTACGATGTACTCATTTTTTGGAAATTCTGACATTTTGCTATTTCAACACGTGATCTCAGGTCAAATCGCGTGATTTTATAATGTGGTCTCTTAAAATTCTGATTTTTTTCCATGCCAGAATGGACATCGATACATAAATCTTCGATGTGTAAAAAATTGTTGAGTTTTTTTCTAAATATAATATTTATATTTTTGTATTTGGAAAAAAAATCATGGTCACCAGCACGTCTTTGGTAATAACTTTGCACGCAATTGTGCTAGAGAGCTCAATTAAACGGCATTATGCTTAGGTATCTCGTGGACCTGCTTTCAACGATATTCATCAGCCCTGTAGTCGCTCTGTGACCTCAAGGTCACGTGGCCAGAGGTCACCCGGTGCAGTCAACGTCAGATCGACTAAACCATAACATCCTACTTTTCACATTTCGATTGAACTAGGTGGCGGGGATTATCTGGGCCGTACATTCACGCTGTAAAATTGTTAGCCCCGTCCGTCGAACGGTTTTCGATTCATAACCTCAGGCATCTTTTTAATGTCGCGCAAAGGTTTAATTTTTTTTCGGGCGATATATATCGGATATATCCTATAAATAATTGGAATGATATACAACTATGTATCATCAGAATCGCCATGAACCACACATTAATGTAATGTAATCTTGTGTGAGAACTCGAATGGAAAAGTGTCGAAATTTTGGCATGTGACCTCGGGTCAGGCCACGCGAATTCGTTATGTTCTCAGTTAAAATTCGTTATTTTTCTTAGGTGGAATAGGAGGGTGAATGCCCTTTGAATCACGTGCCAACCTGTTTCGCTCAGTGATCAAGATCACATGATGACATAATTAAATATTTCGCCGATAGAGGCGTCTGTGGGTCCTCAAGATATTAATTTTTCTCCTCTCTATTTCCAGACCGAGAATGTTATAAAAATAGCTAAAAGTGTCTTCCAGATAAAAACAACGTTCAATTTAGTGAAATAAAACGAAAAATGTCAGCAAATTATCTATTGTATAATCAAGCCAGGTCATTTGGGAAATCAACCTCACCTCAGGAGCCGTGACCTTTAGCTCATGGAGTGACATGTTGGGGTCATGCTATGCATCATTGAATGCAGCTCGACGGGACAGATATAATGCCGTTGAGTTAAGCTCTCTAGCACAATAATTATGTGCAAAGTTATTATCAAAGACCATGATTTTTCAACAACAAAAATATATGTAGGAAAAATATATCTCCAATTTCTTACCATCGAAGGTCAATATATCGAAGTTGATTCTGGCAAGAAACAAATTCCGAATTTTAAATGGCCACATGATAAAATCACGTGATCTGACCTCATATCACATGTGGGGCATTCCACAGTAAGACAACTGGTGGCTGCCGTCTGACCATTTTTAATTGTCTTGACAAGTTGTGCATTGGGGGTTTCAAGGGCGGGGAATTCATGGGTGGTGACCCAAAAATTCCCCCCCAAATTTGTTTTCTCTCCAAAATACGGCCTTCCGTATTTTCCCATGTTCACTGTGCAGGCCTAATTTTGACGACCAATAACTCCGACGAGACAAAAACAAAACGATTTTGAAAACTTTTTTGTTTGGATCAGGATTAGTCGAAGAACAATTTGGCAATCACGGATTTTCTATAAAAAAAAAATGTCACGTAACCTCGTGACCTACTTTTTGCGACATTACCTTGACCTGTTGGAAACTAAAATTAGCATTTCCGTCTGATGACGATATGAGCTTCATTGATGTACTTTCGTATCAAAAAAGAAAATTGGGGTTTGACCTGTAAAACCTACTTTTGGAGACTTCCACAGTAAGACAACCATTTTTTTTTTGCCGTCCGACCATTTTTAATTTTCTTGAAAAGTTGTGCACTGGGGGTTTCAAGGGCGGAGAATTCATTGGTGGTGACACAAAAAAAACAAACAAGATAAGGCCTTCCGAAAATTTAACAAGTTCACTGTGCAGGCCTAATTTTGACGACCAATAACTCCCGAGACTAAAGAAGTTATTTGTGTATTGTTTGGATCGGGATTAGTCAAAGAACAATTTGGCAATCTCGGATTTCTATTTTCATTTTTTAACGTGGCCTCGTGACCTACATTTTGCGCCGTGACCTTGACCTGTTGGAAACTGAAATTATGTTTTTTCGTCTGATGGCGATTTGAGTTCCATTGATGTCCTTTCGTATAAAAAAATATATATAAAAACCTGTACGACGGTTCGACCTGTAAAAACAGCCTTACAATGCACACAATACGCTGTTTGGGTACGTTACGTTGTATTGGCCTGGCAGGTCATATGGCGACCTGATGTCGGTGTAACAGGCACCAACCGAGAGGTTTCGTCGTCAGGAGTCACTCTGGAGTTTGTTTCGAAATCGTATGTCAAGTAGATGCGAAGTTATCGACGGACAGGTGCCCAAACAGCGTATTATGTCAGCATTGCGTGACTCAAAAATTATTTTTACAGGTCGAACCCCACCTTTTTTCTCTCTTTTTTTTTTGTATACGAAAGGACATCAATGAAGCTCAAATCTTCATCAGACGGAAATTTTTAATTTCAGTTTCCAACAGGTCAGGGTCACGGCGCTAAAAGTAGGTCACGAAATCACATGAAAAATAAATCGAAACTCCGTGATTGCCAAATTGTTCTTCGACTAATCCTGATCCAAACATTTACACAAAAAAAAAATAGTTATTGGTCGTCAAAATTAGGCCTGCACAGTGAACTTGGGAAAATACGGAAGGCCGTATAGTTTTTTTTTGTCACCCAATGAATTGCCCTTGAAACCCCCAGTGCACAGCTTTTCAAGAAAATCAAAAATGGTCGGACTGTATTTTTTTTTGTTGGTTGTCTTACTGTGTTATTTTGGTTGTCTCTCTATATCATTTTTTTTTTAAATCGCATTTTCGAAGAAAGATTTATCCGCCACTGTACCAGGACACAACCTGCCGGATCGGTTTGGGGAGGGGGGGGGGGCAAAACATACCGTTTGCCTACTGATATTTCGTTTGGCGGGGCAATTGCCCATTTTGCCCCACTGTAGATCCGCCACTGATGGTGTCACAGACTGTGTGCTGGTTAGCGGGTTGTGCAATGCGTTGTGGTGAATTGTGGCAGTATATAACTAATAGTTCAGACTGTTTGCTCTGTGCGGATCGTGTGAGTATTGTGACGAGCCATGATGAGGCTTGTGGCTTGTGGTGGACTGTGGTGGATTCGAATGAGTGTTGTGATGGACTGTGGCGGATTAGGATGAGTGTTGTGGCGGACTGTGGCGGATTCGGATGAGTGTTGTGATGGACTGTGGCGGATTAGGATGAGTGTTGTGGCAGATTGTGGCGGATTCGGATGAGTGTTGTGGTGGATTGTGACGGATTAGGATGAGTGTTGTGGTGGACTGTGGCGGATTCGGATGAGTGTTGTGATGGACTGTGGCGGATTAGGATGAGTGTTGTGGCGGACTGTGGCGGATTCGGATGAGTGTTGTGGTGGATTGTGACGGATTAGGATGAGTGTTGTGTGGACTGTGGCGGATTCGGATGAGTGTTGTGATGGACTGTGGCGGATTAGGATGAGTGTTGTGGCGGACTGTGGTGGATTCGGATGAGTGTTGTGGTGGATTGTGACGGATTAGGATGAGTGTTGTGGTGGACTGTGGCGGATTAGGATGAGTGTTGTGGTGTACTGTGGCGGATTCGGATGAGTGTTGTGGTGGACTGTGGCGGATTAGGATGAGCGTTGTGGTGGTCTGTGGCGGATTCGGATGAGTGTTGTGGTGGACTGTGGCGGATTAGGATGAGTGTTGTGGTGTACTGTGGCGGATTCGGATGAGTGTTGTGGTGGACTGTGGCGGATTCGGATGAGTGTTGTGGTGGACTGTGGCGGATTAGGATGAGTGTTGTGATGGACTGTGGCGGATTAGGATGAGTGTTGTGGTGGGCTGTGGCGGATTAGGATGAGTGTTTTGGTGGACTGTGACGGATTCGGATGAGTGTTGTGGTGGGCTGTGGCGGATTAGGATGAGTGTTGTGGTGGACTGTGGCGGATTCGGATGAGTGTTGTGGTGGACTGTGGCGGATTAGGATGAGTGTTGTGGTGTACTGTGGCGGATTCGGTTGATTGAGTGTTGTGGTGGACTGTGGCGGATTCGGATGAGTGTTGTGGTGGATTGTGACGGATTAGGATGCAACTTATTTCGGCCTGCTGCTGAGTCGGTACCGCGGAGCCCGGTCCGGCGGCAGCGGGCAGCCCGCGGATGTACAGACCGCGCTCGTGTGTTGTAAACGGCGGAAGTCCAGATGATACTGTGCGCAAATATTTATCGCTCGGTCGTGTTTGGACGACCGCGGCACTATTTTCGGAATTCAAACAGAAGCATTATCGGCCCGGTGATCAGCGGCCGAGTGCGGTGCTGGCTGCCGGATCGCGTGCGGACCGGCACGAAGGACGTGGTGCTGCGAGCCTCCGCCCGACTCCTGCAGGCCTGAGGTCTCCTCCGCCCCGATCCTGAGGTACCCCGCCCGACTCCTGCAGGCCTGAGGTCTCCTCCGCCCCGATCCTGAGGTACCCGCCCACTCCTCCGCCCGACTCCTGCAGGCCTGAGGTCTCCTCCGCCCCGATCCTGAGGTACCCGCCCACTCCTCCGCCCGACTCCTGCAGGCCTGAGGTCTCCGCCCCGATCCTGAGGTACCCGCCCACTCCTCCGCCCGACTCCTGCAGGCCTGAGGTACCCGCCCACTCCTCCGCCCGACTCCTGCAGGCCTGAGGTCTCCTCCGCCCCGATCCTGAGGTACCCCGCCCACTCCTCCGCCCGACTCCTGCAGGCCTGAGGTCTCCGCCCCGATCCTGAGGTACCCCACCCACTCCTCCGCCCGACTCCTGCAGGCCTGAGGTCTCCTCCGCCCCGATCCTGAGGTACCCCGCCCACTCCTCCGCCCGACTCCTGCAGGCCTGAGGTCTCCTGCGCCCCGATCCTGAGGTACCCCGCCCACTCCTCCGCACTGCACTGCGTGCAGCCACCTGTCAGACCAAACAGACCGGTCGGGGTCCGGACGGGTGCCTTGGGAGGTTACCGGGACCACGCCCATCATCCTGGGATCGGAAGTGAAGTCAGAGAAGGAAGAGGGAAAGTTTTGTTGCCAGCTGTGAAGTTGTGATTAGATATTTCGATAGGTGGCTGCCTTTGAATCGGGTGTGCCTGGAAATTGATGAATGTAATTTGACCTATGCTATTTTGTTTGCTATTGATTGAAACACAACTAGCGGTTGGGACTTGGCTTCCGTTTTTTTTAAATACAATTAGTCCGAATGTTTTTGAATGGATGGATTTCTGAGGTCAGGCCCCGCGCTAAGCATAGCTTGTTGCGCAGGCCCTGACCCTACCACCCGATCAAGCAATTCCTGGCGTCCGGAAGGCGTCCGGGAAAAAAATTAGCGAAAGTTTTACGTGCCCGACATAACTGGACACGGTCCGCCCCGCCCTCTGACGTCCCCTGACCTTGAGTGTGACCGCTGCCACCGGCCACAGGCCATCCCAGTCAGGGGCAAATAGCGAGCGCCGAAGCAACTCGAACCCGGGCTGCCGCTACCGGGTGAGGTCAGAAGCCCGGCGCTCTCCCAACTGAACTACAGGGGCGGACTCGTAGCTCGGGTTGATCTAAAAAGAAGTATCGGGTTTTCGGTCTAAAAAGCTGGGAATTACCTCTGTTGAGGCGGCGGTCTGAATTGTCAGGAGGTTGCGTCTGTGGCGGTCTGAATTGTCAGGAGTTTGCGTCTGTGGCGGTCTGAATTGTCAGGAGTTTGCGTCTGTGGCGGTCTGAATTGTCAGGAGTTTGCGTCTGTGGCGGTCTGAATTGTCAGGAGTTTGCGTCTGTGGTGGTCTGAATTGTCAGGAGTTTGCGTCTGTGGCGATCTGAATTGTCAGGAGTTTGCGTCTGTGGCGGTCTGAATTGTCAGGAGTTTGCGTCTGAGGCGGTCTGAATTGTCAGGAGTTTGCGTCTGTGGTGGTCTGAATTGTGAGGAGTTTGCGTCTGTGGTGGTCTGAATTGTCAGGAGTTTGCGTCTGTGGCGGTCTGAATTGTCAGGAGTTTGCGTCTGTGGCGGTCTGAATTGTGAGGAGTTTGCGTCTGTGGCGGTCTGAATTGTGAGGAGTTTGCGTCTGTGGTGGTCTGAATTGTCAGGAGTTTGCGTCTGTGGCGGTCCGAATTGTCAGGAGTTTGCGTCTGTGGCGGTCTGAATTGTCAGGAGTTTGCGTCTGTGGCGGTCTGAATTGTCAGGAGTTTGCGTCTGTGGCGGTCTGAATTGTCAGGAGTTTGCGTCTGTGGCGGTCTGAATTGTCAGGAGTTTGCGTCTGTGGCGGTCTGAATTGTCAGGAGTTTGCGTCTGTGGCGGTCTGAATTGTCAGGAGTTTGCGTCTGTGGCGGTCTGAATTGTCAGGAGTTTGCGTCTGTGGCGGTCTGAATTGTCAGAGTTTGCGTCTCTTGTCGTGACTGGGGGTGGTCAGGCGGCTGAGCGAGTCAGATCGTGCAGCGCCGGGGTGGAGATGAATCGTGCGCCTTGCGACCGGTGAGCGGCAGCCGGGCCGGGCCGCCGCCAATATCTGTGTATGGTAACGCAGAGCGGCGGACACTGACCTCTCCTCTGGCCGAGCGGAGCGGCAGCAGCGGCGGCGGCGCCTCTGCCCGGCCAGATCGGTATCTGGCGGCGGGGGCGGAGGACTCGGTCCGACTCGGCTCTGACTCCTGCCCGACTCGGCGCCGCCCGCCCGGCCGCCGGCTGTGAGCAGTTCACACAGCCCCGATATGTGCCACATTCAAGCCCCGCCCCGCCCCGCCCCGCCCCTCTCGTCGAGCCGAGCCGAGCAGGCTCGGAGCACGCGGAAACTGCGCCAGTTGGCGGCGGTCTCTCCCTGGGCTGGATTGTTCCATTGATGCAGCCGGCTGCGACGCCGGGTCAGCCGTGCACGGCTGGTGTGTCCGGAGTGAGTTGCCGCGTGGAGAGCAGCAGCTCGCTGAACGTGGTGGCTGGCGGCGGCCTGAGATGTGGTCAGCTGTGTCGAGGTGGCGCATGTTACTGCAGTGTCAGGCCCGGCCTGGGCAGTGCCAGGCCCGGTCTGGCTTGGCGCCGTCTGGTGTACTGTGTCCCAGCACGCATTGACCAAACTCGCCTTTTCCCATGGTCTTTTCCCTTGACTTCGGGTGGCCCGATGCTCTTTCCATGACTGTTATACAAACTCAACGTCATGTTATCGCATCGGACAGACTCAACCCTGGCGCCGTCAGCGGCAGTTCGGTGGCCGCCGGGACGTGGAGGTTCAGAGGCGTAGGCTGGGTGGAAGTGGTACGAAGGTCGACCGGTAACGAAATGACCAGTCGGTATACGCCAAAGGCTCGTTATCCGCCCCGACAATTAAAAACCTATCAATTGAGTCATTGTTACCCGGATCTGACGGTACCAGTTGCCAGTTCCCAGTCGAAGTGCATTAACATGCCTGCGTTTGATTGGTATAATCTACGTTGTTTCTATAAATATGAATATGTATAAGTACCTAGTAGGTATAAGAAGTGATTCCTAGTGAGTATTTCAACGTCGATGCTGAATGCTTGATATTAAATTGTTTGAAATGCACCTGGAAATCAAGGGACAAGTCTCTCTCATTGCGCCCTCAAACCCCAATGAACGGAGTAAACAAACAAGATTGGTTTCTTGAGTTGTTTTAAATTGAATGGATGTCTAAAAAAATAAAGAAGCATTGTCTGAACTTTAGGCATAGGCAAGCATCGTCTGAACGTAATATTTTCGTGTCAAAATAGCGAACAGTCGTCACAGGTGCCTCGTTTGGTCTGTTTTTGACGCAAAACAAAAACAAGCGTTGTTTGATATTAGTTTGAACTTGAAACCTTCTCTGTGTAAAATTGTGCGATTGATGCTAATATAAAATGACTGTCAAACTATATTTCGCCTGCCGTTTTGACCTGCAATGTTAAAATTGACTCAAGTTCCATCCAAGGTACTATTTAACCCTCGCCCTACGGGAGCTTTTTTCACCTTCGCCTGACAGCCCCCCCCCCTGTTAACTTCCAAACCAAGCAACTTAGAGCAATGCGGTAAGAACCAGCATGTTGCTTGTCATGAGAGGAATCCAACAGTATGCGATTTTTAGGTTTCAGGTCAACATGTGACCTTCCAGGTCAAGTGAATGACCTCGGATTTACCACGTCCAGAACAGCGATTTTGCTCTTCAGAAAACCTCAAAATTAGAAATTGATAAATGTAAATAAAAAGGCATGTTCCTAGATCAGTTTTAGCTCAGAAATACAGAAAAGGTAATTATTTGTTCGTATCTTGTCAAAAAAATAAAAAAGTTTTTTTTTGTAAATGACGTCATCAGTTTCTTACACTTAGGGAGCCATCACTCAGTCAAAAATGAAGATATTGCTTTGAAATTTGGTATGGGTATTGTCCATACTCAGTTCTCTCACATATATTCCGGTTTTTTAACATCTTTGAAAAATTTGATAATGTGGGGATTTAAAATTAAAAAAAAATATTTTAGGGGTAAAAAAAATGAGATTGCCATTTTAAAGAGAATGCCATTTTGTATCTTTGATGAACTGTGTTTGCAATTTGCTTTATAACTCTGCTTTCTACGATTTTTCAAATATTTCTATTTTGTACCAACATGACCGTCATCAAAACATGATTATCTCCCAAACTACTCAACCAATTTCAATTACATTTTTACAGCATACGTATAATTGTTGTAAACTCAGCTACCGAAAATGTCAGCAAGATGCACCGCATGTGTAAAAGTTATTCAAGAAAAACCTCTGAGGGGGGGGGGGCTGTCAGGCCCCCCGTAGGGCGAGGGTTAATAGAGGTAAGGGCGTAAGGATTCTGTCACATGACTTCCTCACCGCACGTGCAATCGATTGCCGGGATCCTCCAGTGTGGTTGGGCCCAAGGAATCGCAGTCAGCTGATACTCCCATTGCTTTCACATCGAGATTTTGCAGATTTAAAATAAAAAAATAGGTACTAAATGACTTCGCAGGTGGATTCATGACCCGGGTATGGATAGAGGATAGAACAAGGTATTTTTTATCACCCGGCGGTAGCTTTTCCCGCCTTATATGTTTGACCAGACGGTCTCGCTCACAGCCGAAAAATCGCACGCATCGGATAGAGCGGTTATGGAGGTGGTATCAGTGGCGGCGGGTGGTATTTTCGGATGGGGGGGGGGGCAAACAAATCCAGGGGCCCCTCGGTCAAACGGCTCCCCTCCCGCGGCCAAAGGGCCCACGGCCAAAGCCCCCCCCCCCCTCCACAAAAAAATGGCGCGAAATGGTATCCTCGGATTTAGGCCACTATATTTTGCAGGGCTCCTAAATAGTAGCAAAAAAGCGTCGGACAGGCCCATGCTGAAGTCTCAGGCCTTCCAAGGGCCCCCTCAGGCCTACCGATGGCCCCATCAGGCCTACCGAGGGCCCATCAGGCCTACCGAGGGCCCATCAGGCCTACCGAGGGCCCCCTCAGGCCCATCGAGGGCCCCTCAGGCCTACCGATGGCCCCCTCAGGCCTACCGAGGGCCCCCTCAGGCCTACTGAGGGCCCCCTTCAGGCTGACTGAGGGCCTTCTGTCGGCCTTAGAGAGCCCCTCAGGCTGGCTGGGGGCACCTCGGGGCCCTCGGTAACTTCTTGGAGGGCCCCTCTTACATATTCAAATTTATGGGGGAAATCATATGTCCCCCCCACACACACATACACTATTCTTGAGTGGGGGGACAGCTTCCCCCCCCCCCCCCCCCACCTATCCGCCGCCCCTGGGTGGTATCACTGGTATCGCAATAGGACCTTCAATGGGCGTCATATTATTTGTTGATTATTTGCATCTAAAGCGGTCTGAGACTCGGGCGCAACCAGGGACTCGTCTAACATTATACCGGGGTGGCGGGGGGGGGGGGGGCAAACACCCAGTCACGGCTCCAGCGGCCAGCCCCCCCCCCCCCCCCCCCCCCTTCCTCCCCCCAGTCAAAGCAAAGCTTGTAGGAATAGAGATTGGATCCTCACTCAGGATCTGTTTGGCTGCAGCGATCCGTTAAAATGCATTATGAAAATTGTTGATTTGGTCGCTAGGTAGAAATTACACAACTCCAGTTTATGCTTGTTTCTGATAAGCCATGTGATTTAAAACGAAATAGCATCTGGTCATGGGCGTTGGAGGCGGGGGGGGGGGGGGGGCACGTCCCCCTCAACATTTTCACATTTTAACATGTTAACATTACGCAATGGGTTGCATGGAAAGAATAGACTTAAAAATGCCTCCGTCCCCCCAACTTTCAGAAGGTGGCGACGCCCTTGCATCTGGTTAAATTATCCGTTTCATGTGCTTTAATTTGCGTGCGATAAGTATGCTGCTTATGCTTATGTTGAACCTCCAGAGATTAACAAGAAATGTGTCAACCGAGCCGCCCAAGACTACCTCAAGTAACTTCGTCCGCCTGAACTATTGCCATCTGACGTCACGACTAATCGAAGAGAAGAATTCCAAAATACGTAAATATACTTAATTATAAAAAACTAATAATCCGGAAGAATTTATAGTAAAGTGTCAATCTAGAAAATATGTTGTATACATTTGCTTTTTGTCAAACACATACCAGTAGTGGGTTAGGTAACCTGCAACTGGTCCATTATTTGTTTGTCAGAAATGGTGGTAGCTAATGCGTTTACTAGACAACTGCGCCAGTTTACTAGACAAACCCGGGCCTCCAATCAGATTCCTCCATTTGGTCACATGGCCTCTTGCCACCCACCTGGTTCCATCTATCGTAGATGAATGATTCACCATCTATCTATTGCTTAGCGTCCGTACTCTTCCAAAACTAGTGTTTTGCCCCAAAGTCTGAGAATTCATAGCTCCCCATGCACACAGCTATGCATATACAGGGTGTCCCGAAATCGATTGTCCCTTCCTTCACATTCATTCAACAATTAAACAAACAATGTTTGGTTCATGGTTGATTTACCCCCAGTCGGACACAATCCCTCATGCGCTCAGGCATCCCGCACATCAGATTGTCCAGCGTCTCGGCACTGATGCGACGCCAAACCTCCAGGCTGCTGACCAGCGCCTGCTCGGAGGTGGCCGGCTCCATCTTGTCCAGCTCGCCCTGCACGATGACCCAGAGATTCTCGATGGGCGACAGGTCAGGGCTGACTGGCTTCAGGTCGGTGAGCCGGAGCGCCGTCCTGCTGGAATATCGCTTCCGACATCCTCGGCAGAAGTTTGACCGTGGTTGGTGACCCTTTCTGCTTCTTCCGCTGGATCGCTGACGTCGCCGTCTTCTTGAGCACCTCCTCCACGTAGTACTCCGCCGTTACGGTCTGGCCGCGGAGACGAGGTGCAGCTCTGAGAGCCCCTGGTAGCTCATGGCCCAGACCATGATTTTCAGCGGGTGCTTCACCGTCTCGGTGGCGGGCAGTTCAGAGCTGCTGTGCGCCCAGACGCGGTCATTCTGGCAGAGCTGCTGTGCGCCCAGACGCGGTCATTCTGGCAGAGCTGTTGTGCGCCCAGACGCGGTCATTCTGGTGGTTCGGCGGGTGCAGTAGCTCGAAGGGAGACTCATCACTGAACAGGACGCGCCGCCAGTCTTGGACAGTCCGATTATTGCGCTCCCGGGCGAACGCCGGCCGCTTCAGCTTCGGGGCTTCATATCAGTTTCGGCTGACGGCGCGGCTTGAACGGCTTGAGGTGCAGGCACTTGGGTCAGGTAGTTGTGGGCGGTCGTTTTGGACACCGGTTGACCCTGGCCTTCACCGTCAGTCTTTTGGCCAATTTCCTCGTTGACTGGTGTCCTTTCTGGCAAGGACGGATCCAGGATATTTTAGGAGGGGTGGCCGCAGGCCAATTTAGGGGCGCCTTCCAAAAATCTAGGGGCGCCATGATAGCAATGTTCGTTAAGCCGCATCTGGAGCGAACGGGAGGCATTAAAACAACCAGCACACATCAAATATAGTGCGTCTTTTCGCTGCATGTGAATGCCCTAATCCATCCCTGGCGGCGCCCGGCGACGGACAGCCCGCGGGGCGCCCTTCTGGCGGGGGGGGGGGGCGACCGCTGCGGCCACCCCCTGGACCCGCCCCTGCTTTCTGGGCGGCTTTGGCCAGGACGATTGTGGCCACTCGAGTCAGCACAGTCTTCCTCCCGCGACCGGTGCCGTGTTCGAGCGATTCTCCCTTGCGGTCTCGAGCCATTCAGATTTGCATGATGCTGACGAACACCCCGAGTTGCTTAGCAACATGCTCTGAGTCATACCGCCGCAAACCATGCCCACCTCGCGGTGGCGCGTCGACAAAGGATGTTCCTTTACCATGGTGGACACTGGCTCCGCGCGCTGATGGTACCTCTCGGAAACTAACCTCTGACCCCCCCCCCCCCCCCTCCTCGCGGCTGAGGTCGGGCCGCCCGGCTGGGTCACGTGATCGGCCGACACGCAAGGATGCCCTGAGGCGGGGTCTCGGTTCGTCCACATTAGTTCCGCCAGCGTGCGGGGGAATACGACCAAATGGCCAACGGCCAATCAATTTCAGGACACTGTAAGAGCACACCAGCACACGGAACGCCAATTAAGCCCATATCTCTTCCCGGCTGGCTCGGCGTCATCTGCTGCTGCCGGTTTTCGCGGAGGCGACTGCCAATCACCAGCTCAGGAGCGGCGACGAGGAAGCGCCGAAACCGGATCTCCTAAGCGACAGCACGGCTGTGCTACATACACACAGCCTCGGCTCGCTGCACCCCGCGCCCCAGCCTCCCCGCACCCCAGCCTCCCTCTGTGGTCAAGTCAAGCTCGCCACCCCGCAATAGCTTCGTCCCGCCTCACACCGTGCACCGTTCACCGCTGTGAATCAGATCTCACCGCAGAGGTCAGCGATCAGCGATCAGCGATCAGCGATCAGCGATCAGCGATCAGCGGCGGCGGTCGGCGGTGGCACGTGCCGCCGGATGGCCCGCCCCGCCCACCATAGGAGCGCGGTGTGAAAGCGGTGTGTGGTGACATCTCACCTGACTGACCCCCGGACCCACCACCGCCACCGCCACCGCTGCCGCCCCGTCGCCGACGCCGCGCGGCACGCGAAATCGGCGCGCCGGCCGAGAAAGCGCGGGAGCGTCGGTGTCGGTGTCGGCGGCCGCGGTGTGGCGGGGTCGGGTCGCGGTGCGGGTCGGATGGAGAGAGAGAGGTGTGACGAGCTGTGGACTATAGCAGCCATCCGCCCGCCCGACGCGCTCCCATCCCGCGGTCCAGGCAGACCTTTGACAGCAGCGCAGTCGTCCAATGGCCAGGCCGTGGCCAGAGATTACGACAGCATTCGAGACAGACGCAGGAGAGAGCGTGGCTTCCGATTCATGGACGGCCTTGACTGCCTGTTGACTATTGTTGGTGGGTCTTCATGGACGGCCTTGGCTGACTGTTGACTATTGTTGGTGGGTCTTCATGGACGGCCTTGGCTGACTGTTGACTGTTGTTGGTGGGTCTTCATGGACGGCCTTGGCTGACTGTTGACTGTTGTTGGTGGGTCTTCATGGACGGCCTTGGCTGACTGTTGACTATTGTTGGTGGGTCTTCATGGACGACCTTGGCTGACTGTTGACTGTTGTTGATGGGTCTTCATGGACGGCCTTGGCTTACTGTTTCCGATTCATGGACGGCCTTGGCTGACTGTTGACTATTGTTGGTGGGTCTTCATGAACGGCCTTGGCTGACTGTTGATTGTTGTTGGTGGGTCTTCATGGACGGCCTTGGCTGACTGTTGACTGTTGTTGGTGGGTCTTCATGGACGGCCTTGGCTGACTGTTGACTGTTGTTGGTCGGTCTTCATGGACGGCCTTGGCTGACTGTTGACTGTTGTTGGTCGGTCTTCATGGACGGCCTTGGCTGACTGTTGACTGTTGTTGGTCGGTCTTCATGGACGGCCTTGGCTGACTGTTGACTGTTGTTGGTCGGTCTTCATGGACGGCCTTGGCTGACTGTTGATTGTTGTTGGTGGGTCTTCATGGACGGCCTTGGCTGACTGTTGACTGTTGTTGGTGGATCTTCATGGACGGCCTTGGCTGACTGTTGACTGTTGTTGGTCGGTCTTTCCTGTAGTGCCGGCTCGATGAACCGGGAAGTGTCGTACCTGTTTTACAGTGGTGTTTTACTGGGTAAATAGATAAGTAACTAGTCTAATAGAACGCGAAGTAGATCGTAATTTCAAGTCTAATTCACAATGTTAATCAGTTAAGTTAACGCTAGCGCCTCATGCTTCCTAAGCGACGGGCGCATGAGGAGAATCAGATGTCTGCATACTACAGGCAAATTGAGAACTTCTTAAGAAGGGTCAGAGCCTCCGCATTCCATATGCATTCATCGTGTTTATATCAAATGGAATTATGGGGTCTGGATGTGATATCAAGGCTGGTTTCTCATTGTTAGTCATGGCATCATGGTCATATTATTTGCTCTTTTTTCAGAACTGCTTGTATTGATCTCGTGGTACTTCTCGATGAAATGAGTTTGAATGCAAACCTATTGGATGCATTTCAATCGTTATTTACGTATTCTCTATCCAAAATCGCAGACCGGAAATGAATAAGATTCTTTGTGACGAGTTCTATGCCTCGTCTTACACCATTCCACGGTTCGGCTCGTCTCGATACCACAAACAGTCCCGTGACGCCATATCCAGTTTCCCAGGCAGTACTCACGGTTCGTTTGAAGGGTTCGGAGGTGTCAAACTACGTGAGATGCACCATTCGAAAGCTGAGCTCACGCGGAATCCAGCGATGTACATTTTTTCTCTCAAAAATCGAGGGCCTTTTTTAAAATGGACATTTTGTCCGAAATCGCGCCCCTTTCGTTTGGCCAGGGCTATCGCGTATGGTATGGCGAAAATGCAGACCAATGACATCTCTACCGATTCGTCATGCTCTGCACGCCAATGTCTCATATAATGCAAAGCCATTATATGGGTTGGTTGGTTGCACGGCTGCATCAAAGCCAAGCGCTCCCGGTGTCGTCACTAAGGCGCAATCCCGCCCGTGGCTCACGCGCAGAATCGCCCCTCGCGACACGCGAGCTGAGCATTGCGCGCCGCCGACCCGGCTTACGGAGAGGGCTCTCGACCAGTCACGGACAAACGGTGCATCGCATGTTGAAAAACCTAGCTCTGTCCACTAGCCCAGCTATCCAAGGAGATCGTGACAAATTTCCAGCCACCTCCGATCGCTACAAATGGTACTTTTGGACAATTGTATGCACCACATTTGACAAACTTAGCCTCTGACCGGGACTGGGCGCCGGCCCGGCTCGGCCAACTTCGAGTCTGTACACGATGTGACGTCAGAGGCCACGGCGCGACCGCCGCCGATACCTCTGAGGCCTGTTCACGGACCCTGCGGTTGGCTGCGGTTCGGCGTTCAGCAGTGGTCGGCAGCCGATGGGGTAACTAAAAGTGGGGATGGGCGAAAACTATGATGTCACACCGCTGCGGTTGGCTGCGGTTCCGGTGGTTGGCACGGAGCAACCGCAGGATGAAATGTGTCGGTGTTCGAGAGACGCCTGCTTGTGATGACGCATGAGGAAGGGGGCGGGGCTAGAGCCTGCTGGAAACCGCCGAACCGCAGGTGGTCGTGAACAGGCCTCGGGGCTGGCCGGTCAGGGTCAGAGCCTTGTTCACGACCTCCTGCTGACGGGCTGCCCACGGCTGCCCAAAACGGCAGCACACACCAACCTACGTCATCGCCGGCGATTACTACTTGAACACAAATGCTGTCGATTCACGATACTTGCTACGATAAAATTGCTCCTACAGAAAACCTGGCTTATGGTACCTAATACCAACATAAACAGTAAACTAAAATCATCGCAGATTTACTCCATATCCATCTTCGCTTCTTCAAGCTTTTCGCTTGGAGATCGTTGGTTGTTTATCGACGCTTCACGATTGGAAGTTGCCGCGTGCGCCAATTTGTGTTATCTGCTGCCCGGCTGACGCGATTTTCCGGCAGCAGCGACAGCATAAGGCAGCAGAGGTATGACGTCATACACCGTACCCCTCCCACATCCCATCCCCCATATGCGTAGGAAACCATGGGGGGCAGAACCGCCCCCCCCTAACATTTTGGATTTTGACATTACGCCCATGGGCGTTGCATGGAAAGAATCGACTTCAGAATGCCTCTGCCGCGCCCCCCCCCCCCCCCTGGTCCACGCTGATTGGTCGATACGTTTTAACAGCAGTAGGCAGCAGCAGTCAGCCCGTGAGCAGGCGTCATGAACAAGGCTCGGGTCATGACCGGCGGCGACCGCGCCGTGGACTCTGACGTCACATCGTGTACAGCCTCGAAGTTGGCCGAGCCGGGCCGGCGCTTAGTCCCGGTCAGAGGCTACGTTTGGCAAATATGGTGCGTACAATTTTCGAAAAGTACCATTTTTAGCGATCGGAGGTGGCTGGAAATGTGTCACCATCTCCTTGGATAGCTGGGTTAGCGGACAGAGCTAGGTTTTTCAACATGCGATGCACCGTTTGTCCGTGACTGGCCGAGAGCCCGCTCCGTAGGCCGGGTTGGCGGCGCGCAGTGCTCAGCTCGCGTGTCGCGAGGGGCGATTCTGCGCGTGAGGCACGGGCGGGAGTGCGCCTTAACCCTCGCCCGGGTAGGGCAAAATCACTATGTGTTCGGGTAGGGGGGGGTGGTACGACCCCCCCCCCTTAGCGTTTCGCCCCTAATTGAGCTAGAGCTTCGAGACAAGACGAGCGTGTTGCTTGTGACGAGAAGAAGCCGCTGATACCCGATGCTAAGGTATTGGGTCATTAGATGACCTCTGAGGTCATGTCAAGGACCCAAAAGTCATGAAAATTGTAAATGCGTATACATTGAATTTTATCGAGCTAGAATCGTGAATAAGCATATCATAATGCTTAATGGGTGCCAAATTCGTAATCAGCGTCACAAAATGTCCTAAAAACTGACAAATTCCAAAAAGGTCATGTCAGGTCATTTGTGGTTGGAGTGACCTCGGTTGACCTGTGGAAGCGCATGACCCCAGTGGAACATATAATTATGTAAAATGGATCCCAAATTTGAAATCAGCGTCACAAAATGTCCTAGAAACCGCCAGAAGCCCAAAAAAGTCATCTAAGGTCATCGGAGCTCAATGACCTCAGTTGACCTATGAAAAGGTCAATCGAGGTCACAATCTCAGTGGAAACCACAACTATCACCTGGAAACACCTGTACATATACTCATGAACAACAAACACTCGGTAACTGTACAAGTTACAAGCATCGATACTGCGGGACGCCAGTTGCGCCTGACATGACCTTGAGAAACAGGTCATAGATCACGGGTCATGTGGGTTAAAAATGCAAAATTTTCAGAGTATGTGGGATTTTTTTCAAAAGTAGGGTACTGAAAGTTCCATCGAAATCGGTTGGAAACTACGCGAGTTATTCCAGAAAAATCTAGGGGGGTGGCATCCGCCCCCCCCCCACCCGGGCGAGGGTTAATGCCGACACAGGGAGCGCTTGGCTTTGATGCAGCCGTGCAACCAACCAAACCATCTAATGGCTTTGCATTATATGAGACATTGACGTACAGAGCATGACGAATCGGTAGACATGTCATTGGTCTGCATTTTCGCCATACCATACGCGATAGCCCTGACCAAACGAAAGGGGCGCGATTTCGGACAAAATGTCCAGTTAAGAAAAAGGCCCTCGATGGATTTTTGAAAAATTTACATCGCTGGATTCCGCGTGAGCTCAGCTTTCGAATGGTGCATCTCCCGTAGTATGACACCTCCCCGAACCGTGTATACTGTAACCTGACTGTAACTGTAGCCCCTGCGTCCGTGGCCTGTTTACCCGAGGCCTGTTCACGACCACCTGCGGTTCGTCGGTTTCCAGCAGGCTCTAGCCCCGCCCCTTTCCTCATGCGTCATCACAAGCAGGAGTCTCTTGAACACACGGACATTTCATCCTGCGGTTGCTCCGTGCCAACCGCCGGAACCGCAGCCAACCGCAGCCATGTGACGTCATACCGTTCGCCCCATCCCCACTTTTAGTTACCCCACCGGCTGCGACCACTGCTGACCGCCGAATTGCAGCCAACCGCAGGGTCTGTGAACAGGCCTCCGGCCGACGACCCACTCCGCCTGCGTGCGGTGCTCTGTACCCAACAGTCGCCTGGTGTGACGGGGGCTCCTCCCTAATGCTGGTGGTGGCGGCGACGGAGTGGTGTCCCGTTTGTTTTTTGTCAACGTGCCCTGCAAAGGTAGCTCACACTCACCTGGTGCAGTGTTTCACCCTCGGTATCCAGTTGAAACCGGTGCTCCAGGTGTAACCCATCTCGACCGGACGGACCCGCGTCAGCGGCGGCATCACTCGAAACCATACCCGTGCAGCCCTGGCACCCACACCCACAGCGTCACGGGCGTGACGTGACGACGGTCACGCCGTGACGCGCGTGACGGGCGGGACGGCCTTGCCGGGGCGCGGCCGACCCGATCCTCCCCCACCCCTTTGTTGTGACCATCACGTGCCGAGCGGGGCGGCACACGCGATCGCCGTCTGCCCGCCAACCGGCCAGAGCGGCGCAGCACAGCCAGCGCCGGCTCAGGGCCGAGGGCGGCGTGTGGACGGCCGGCCCGATGTGGGTGGTTTCCGCCGGAATGGCGTGTGTGCCGGCTGTGCGCGGCCCAGGCCGGCGGCGTGGGCGATGAGGTGGTCAGGCTGCCGCGCTGTCGACAGCTGGTGGGCCTGACTGACCTGACCTGACCTGAGGTGTGGGAGCAGCGTGGCTTTTGACACAGGATTTGGTTAGTTTGACTGCCGCATACGTTTGGTACGGCTGGCGTACAGCCTGCGGCTATGACGCGATGGTATTCCGTCCGACTGTCATCTGGGACAGAGGTCGCTGCTTGTAGTCGCTGGCGACGGCTGGCGCCGCGGCGGTCGGTCCGCCCTTCATAACCGTACACTGGAAGGCTGCCCTGGCTGCGTCCTTCATCGGCGATATTCGCTGGGGCGTGGTGTGGGCGAGCGAAGCGTGCTGCTCCCGCTGAGTCAGCCCTGTTCCTCACAGCCCAGCCCTGTTCCTCACAGCCCAGCCCTGTTCCTCATAGCCCAGCTCAGCTCAGCTCAGCCCAGCCCAGCTCAGCCCTGTTCCTCACAGCCCAGCCCAGCTCAGCCCAGCTCAGCCCAGCTCAGCCCAGCTCAGCCCAGCTCAGCCCAGCTCAGCCCAGCTTAGCCCAGCTCAGCCCAGATCAGCCCAGCTCAGCCCAGCTTAGCCCAGCTCAGCCCAGCTCAGCCCAGCCCAGCCCTGTTCCTCACAGCCCAGCCCAGCCCTGTTCCTCACAGCCCAGCTCAGCCCAGCCCAGCACTGTTCCTCACAGCCCAGCCCAGCACAGCACAGCTCAGCCCTGTTCTTCATAGCCCAGCTCAGCCCAGCCCAGCCCAGCTCAGCCCTGTTCACAGCCCAGCCCTGTTCCTCCCAGCCCAGCCCAGCCCAGCCCAGCCCAGCCCAGCCCAGCCCAGCCCAGCCCAGCCCAGCCCAGCCCAGTCCAGCCCAGCCCAGCCGCAGGCCGGCCCAGCCCAGCCCAGCCCGGCAGCTCACTCCCTGCTCCGCCGTTCCAGTGATGACGTCACGCCATCGCGTCATAACGGGCGAGCCGATCCATCAGACTGCGGGGGCGCCGGCCGGCTGCCGACAGATGCACAGTTTGTGGTGTCGGTCTCGGATCGCTACCATCCCGGCTCCGGCTATTTCCAGTGGTCGCGGGGTGTCCTCGTTCGGCGGGTAATCAGCATGTGATGCTCCCGGGGGCGGAGGGTTTCGGGTCAGATTACCGACTGGCTTCAGGTCGGATTACCTACTGGTTTCGGATATGGTTACCGACTGGCTTCAGGTCGGGTTACCTACTGGTTTCGGGTCAGGTTACCTACTGGTTTCGGATCAGTCGCTTGTCGCTTTGATGGTCATAGTTCATCATGTCAGAAGCGCTTGCTCATGGAAGAATAACGCTCCTAGAACATCCCTCATCCCTCCCTCAATTAATTGTGTCGTGCAATACAAATGTGTGTACCACATGTACAGGAATCGTAATAGCCAGGTTGTGGATGATTTCCTAAATAAATAAATGACTACTCAATCGATGCCAGCTTATGTGGCTGATGTTGGTTATCTGCATATTTGAGGTTCATCTTTAACATCTGTATGCTGCAAAAATATTATTATATTTGCACCCTACAGGATGCAAAGATGGCAGCTCGAGATTTGAGTTGATTTTAATGTTGTCAAATATGAAGATATGCAATCCTTCGAGTTTTCTCGGGCAGATACAAATATCTTTCTTGCTTCGTGAGTGCCATAGCAAAAAAAACCTCGTGCCTTCGGCACTCGGTTTTTGCTGGTCATTCACTCAGCAAAGATATTCTTATCTTCCCTGGAAAACTCGAAACATTGTATTACCGACCGGGCGCGAAGCGCCCGTGAGGTTTCTCGTCAACTTACTAGACAAATTTACATTTGACCTGGCCCGAACCGAACCGGCCCGACCTGGCCCGAACCGGCCGTACTTACGCTTTTCGGAAGATAATAACTTTGCAACCACTGCTCCGATTGAGATCAGCTTTTCACCATTTGATAGGACCATCAAATCAATTTTGATTTTGTTATGGTGCGTTCTGATGGGGATGGTACCACAGCGCATGGCACACGCAAACGTCGAAATGAACAAAAAATATTATTGATCAAAAATGGCATTATTAATCTAAGCATTAATGTATACGCTGAAGCATGCAGCCCTCAGGACGTACTCCCTTTTGACGGATTCGAGAAAGGAGATCAGGACCAATTAAAAAAAATGTTGGCATGCATGGAGGCCTGGCAATTGTTATGGAGGACTAAACGGACTATGTGTTACTACCACGTGTGCTCCCGTACCGTGTCATATTTCAAACCTTTTTTAACTTTATCAGAGCGAGCCCGCTCGGTCATCGCCCAAAATGGCGTTGTACTGGTCTAAGATACATTTATACGATGAAGCATGCAGCGCTCAGGACGTACTCCCTTTTGGCGGATTCTAGAAAGGAGATCGTGAACAATTTAATACCAGTAAGGCGCCGTAGTTGGCGATGAACGAGCGAGCGCGAAGGAAATGTATGGGGAATTTCAATTCGATCGGGCAAGTAGTTTCTGAGATAAAAAAGGTGCGACGTGCAGAGGCACCCACCTTTGACTTGTAAAGTGAGACTGAGACTGAGAGGTCCCTAACCACACACCAAATTTGAACACAATCGGCTCAGCTGTTCCAGAGATATAGAATAGAGATGTGCATGTGCGCACGTGCAAAGCCGTCCCACCCGACTTGTGGAAAGGCGGCGGCTGAGAGGTCCCTAACCACACATCAAATTTGAACACAATCGGTTCAGCCGTTCCTGAGATACAGAATAGGGGTGTGCACGTGCAGAGGCACCCACCCCTGACTTGCGGGAAACTGGCGGATGAGAGGTCCCTAACCACACACCAAATTTGAGCACAATCGGCTCAGCCGTTCCTGAGATATAGAATAGGGATGTGCACGTGCGCACGTGCAGTCACCCCACCCCTGAGTTGTGTGAAAGTGGTGGCTGAGGGATCCCTCACCACACGAAATTTGCACATAATCTCACCAGCCGTTGCGGAGTTATTGCGAGAAAAAACTTGTCAACACCCCTCACGCGGCACGCGCCACGCGCAGTGGTAGTCACCCACATGAGGCGGCACTGGTCTCAAACAGGGTAGGTTAGATGGGGCTGCTAAGTAAAGAAGTCCGCTTGTCAATCGGACGTGCGGTTGCAGAGCTATGAGCTTCTCAAAAGCGTCGCCACGGGCCGGGCCGGGCCGCTCATAATCAGATGTTTCCCATACACCACGGAAGGACGAGCGAGCGCGAAGCGCTCGCTCGTAACAACTTAATTTTTATGTTGGCATGCATTGAGGTCTGGCAATTTTTCTGGAGGACTAAACGGACTAAACGGACTAAAAGGGCTATGTGTTACACTACCACGTGTGCTCCCTTACTGTTTCATATTTCAAACCTGTTTTACCTTTACCAGTGCGCGCCCGCTCGGTCATCGCCCAAAAAGGCGTTTTACTGGTATATATTCAGATTCGGCATATGCTTGCGAGTCTTCATCAGCAAACAGAAATGCAGTTTCTTTCGTTTGCATACGAGGTAACGATCATTCTTAATCGCTGCAAATGTTTTCGCATAATAATTTGCTATTCATACCTGATATTTTGCAGGATGTGGACAGCATAATAGCTGTCTACATCCTGTTTATTACCGTCATAGTCATAAATAAACTGACAATTATCATTGCTCTGCTACAAAACGAACATCGCGCATTTTTCTCACTGTCATTTCATTTCATGTAAGCGAAATTAAGTTGTCAAGGCTCTTCGACAAGTTGTCAAGGAGCCTCTGATGAGGGTATTGTCTGAAAAACTGAAAATGTCTGAAAAACCGGGCTCTAAAGCCCGTATTGGCGAGTATTTTACATGCATTGTTACAGTTTTGATGTGCAGGTTTTCGAAACAATGTATACGCTACGACACTTCCGAGCTTCGCCTATTTGACACCTTAGAATTATGAAGCAAGTTGTCATTTAAAAGGGAGATAATCACCCTTTTCCAAAAAAAAAGGATTTAGCACCTGAAATCGATAGACGAGACGAGGCCAAAATATGATGTAAATTGATCACATTTTGCATATAAACATTCCTCTCCGAAAGATATTGGCAGTTTCCTACCGATAAGCGATCCACGCTAATATCGGTCGGTACTCAGAAGTACTCGATAACGAATTCAGTAAATTACCCTCCCTACGCATTGTTATTTATCATGAAGGTATGCAATATGTTTCCTGCACTCTATCTTTTGCGAATATGTGCCACAATTTTATGAACAATCAACAATCATTTGAAAAAGTGCATTGAAATCGGCAGTTTAGCTTGGCACCGGCCGGCCGGTACTACGGCGACCTATTTAGTGTTGGCGATTTGTTTACAAGTGCCCATTCAACAACGTTGAACAGATTGATGCAAAAGCGCTTTCCAATAGTGGAGCTTGTTGTTGAGCTTGTTGAGCTTGTTGTTGAGCTTGTTGAGCTTGTTGTTGAGCTTGTTGTTCCAATGTTGCGCTTTCCAATAGTGGAGGGGGAATACCGATCATTAATTTTACCAAACTTCCAACTTTGAATAAGGGAATAATTTTATTTTATTCTTAAATTTGAATCTTTTAAATATTTAATTCTTAAATTTTAGATCACAACATTTGAATACCATAACGGTAGCCAAATAAGTTGTTGCTAACAAAATCAAAAATTGATTATCTCCCTTTAACTAACGTCGAGCATCTACCACTTCAGTAACAATGCCCAACAACTTCATGCGTATTGCATTTATTTAGTCTTTTTGAACAAATGGAGATAAATACTGATTTATTTCGAGTTTGTGATGCGTTTGGTGGCGAGTTGCCCCAGGAAAGGAAAACGAGCAGACTACGTACGCTGTGCGCATCTCGTTTCACTTGTCCCTGTCGGCCCGTGTCTGTTGTCCCTGTCGGCATGTTGTCCCTGTCGGCATGTTGTCCCTGTCGGCCCGTGTATGTTGTCCCTGTCGGCCTGTTGTCCATGTCGGCCTGTTGTCCCTGTCGGCATGTTGTCCCTGTCGGCCTGTTGTCCATGTCGGCCTGGTGTCCCTGTCGGCATGTTGTCCCTGTCGGCATGTTGTCCCTGTCGGCCCGTGTCTGTTGTCCATGTCGCCCTGTTGTCCCTGTCGGCCTGTTGTCCCTGTCGCCCTGTTGTCCCTGTCGGCCCGTGTCTGTTGTCCCTGTCGGCCCGTGTCTGTTATCCCTGTCGGCATGTTGTCCCTGTCGGCCCGTTGTCCCTGTCGGCCCGTGCGAGACACTTACAGCCGACTGAAGTGATCCATTCGGCCGCTGGCAACAACCCAGGCCGTATGCGGTTTCAAGGCCGAGTATAGCAAACTACGGTTTATATTGTGTTTGTAGAAAGGGAGCGTTCGCTGTCTTTCAATGAAGTTCACTGCTAATGCACGACGATGACATAATGGTATCTGATTTCAGTCAGTATGATTCTTTCTCTAATCACGTCATAAAATTGGTTATGGGGAAATCGTCGATCCGTTTGTTTGTTCCTGAATGGGACGTTTTCTTGCTTGTTTTGAAATGGTTGAAAGGTAAATGTCAGCGCAGGGCCGCTGAAGTGGCCTCGCTCTGCTCTGTCTCAGGTTATGTTGCAGTGACCTCGCTCTGTCTCAGGTTATGTTGCAGTGACCTCGCTCTGTCTCAGGTTATGTGGCTTTCCGTGCTTGCGTTATGGTGTCCTTTGTTTTCTCTGCTGGCGTCCTGTGTGCTCGCTGGCGGCAAACGTGCCGTTTCGTTTCGCTTATAGTGGCCATAGTTGCCCCGCGGAAAGCTGGCCGGCCTGTCCTAGGCGGTAGAAGCCAGCTCATGCTTTTGAGATTCGGTCCACGCACTGGGTCTCTAGCCTCACCTGATGCCCTGACTACATACACACCCTCCAGAGCTGTCCTTAGCAGCAACTATCCGTGACAGCATCTGTCCCTGGCAGCAGCCGTACCTGGCAGCAGCCGTCCCTGATAGCAGCCGTCCCTGGCAGCAGCCGTACCTGGCAGCAGCCGTCCCTGATAGCAGCCGTCCCTGATAGCAGCCGTCCCTGGCAGCAGCCGTCCCTGGCAGCAGCCGTCCCTGGCAGCAGCCGTCCCTGGTAGCAGCCGTCCCTGGTAGCAGCCGTCCCTGGCAGCAGCCGTCCCTGGCAGCAGCCGTCCCTGATAGCAGCCGTCCCTGATAGCAGCCGTCCCTGGCAGCAGCCGTCCCTGATAGCAGCCGTCTCTGGCAGCAGCCGTACCTGGCAGCAGCCGTCCCTGGCAGCAGCCGTTCCTGGCAGCAGCCGTCCCTGACAGCAGCCGTCCCTGGCAGCAGCCGTACCTGGCAGCAGCCGTACCTGGCAGCCGTCCCAGACAGCCGTCCCTGACAGCCGTCCCTGACAGCCGTCCCTGACAGCCGTCCCTGACAGCCGTCCCCGGCAGCCGTCCCTGACAGCCGTCCCTGGCAGCCGTCCCTGGCAGCCGTCCCTGACAGCCGTCCCTGGCAGCAGCCGTCCCTGGCAGCAGCCGTCCCTGACAACCGTCCCTGACAGCCGTCCCTGACAGCCGTCCCTGACAGAAGCCGTCCCTGACAGCCGTCCCTGACAGCCGTCCCTGACAGCCGTCCCTGACAGCCGTCCCTGACAGCCGTCCCTGGCAGCAGCCGTCCCTGGCAGCAGCCGTCCCTGACAGCCGTCCCTGGCAGCCGTCCCTGGCAGCCGTCCCTGGCAGCATCCGTCCCTGACAGCCGTCCCTGACAGCCGTCTCTGACAACCGTCCCTGACAGCCGTCCCTGACAGCCGTCCCTGACAGCCGTCCCTGACAGCCGTCCCTGACAGCCGTCCCTGACAGCCGTCCCTGGCAGCCGTCCCTGGCAGCAGCGCCCTCGGCGGCACTCGCTCCCTGAACAGACGGCTCATCCCGGACTGCAAACAGACGGCTGCCGGCTATCTGGGCGGATACTCGAGACAATTAACCGTCGCTGATCCAGACTCCGTCGCTTTCGAATGCCGATCGACCCCCCCCCCCCCCCCCCCCCCGGTCCGAACGGCCTCGGCGCGGCGGGGGTGTGGCGGTTGTCAAGCCGACACATCTGCTGCAGCGACAGACCCTTCACCTGTCAACAGCAGCCGCGGCTGAACTTGTTGGCCATGCAAGGTGTAAAGAACATGGAAACAAAACTCGTTTATGTTGCTAAATTTGTTCGCTATAAATACCTTGTATCTGGTACCATGGGAACAGAACAAAGTAAAGCATGCGGCGCGCTGTTCTTGCACATTCAGTGACAAATGACAGCTATGTTTTGGGCAACTGATGTAATTTTAACTAACACCCTCCACAAAGCGGCGCGTCCAGCGGCAGAGCTAACCTCAGCCCATGTGTGGTACTGGTGTGTGGAGGGGGGGGGGGGGATTTTTAACCAACACCCTCCACAAAGCGGCGCGTCCAGCGGCAGAACTAACCTCCGCCCGCTTATGGTACTGGTGTGTGGGGGGGGGGAGAGGTTGCCGTGGGTCGGGTGACGGTGTTCGTGTATGCCCCGTGCGTGGCTCATGCGTCACTAACCCCAGCCCGTGTGTGGTACTGGTGTGTGGGGGAGAGAGGTTGCCGTGGGTCGGGTGACTGTGTTCGTGTTCGAGCCCCGTGCGTGGCTCATGCGTCACTAACCCCAGCCCGTGTGTGGTACTGGTGTGTGGGGGAGAGAGGTTGCCGTGGGTCGGGTGACTGTGTTCGTGTTCGAGCCCCGTGCGTGGCTCATGCGTCACTAACCCCAGCCCGTGTGTGGTACTGGTGTGTGGGGGAGAGAGGTTGCCGTGGGTCGGGTGACTGTGTTCGTGTTCGAACCCCGTGCGTGGCTCATGCGTCACTAACCCCAGCCCGTGTGTGGTACTGGTGTGTGGGGGAGAGAGGTTGCCGTGGGTCGGGTGACGGTGTTCGTGTTCGAGCCCCGTGCGTGGCTCATGCGTCACTAACCCCAGCCCGTGTGTGGTACTGGTGTGTGGGGGAGAGAGTTTGCCGTGGGTCGGGTGACTGTGTTCGTGTTCGAGCCCCGTGCGTGGCTCATGCGTCACTAACCCCAGCCCGTGTGTGGTACTGGTGTGTGGGGAGAGAGAGTTTGCCGTGGGTCGGGTGACGGTGTTCGTGTTCGAGCCCCGTGCGTGGCTCATGCGTCACTAACCCCAGCCCGTGTGTGGTACTGGTGTGTGGGGGAGAGAGGTTGCCGTGGGTCGGGTGACGGTGTTCGTGTTCGAGCCCCGTGCGTGGCTCAT